>VYZT01027993.1:31903-49336 GCA_013400735.1 Pomatostomus ruficeps | reverse complement strand
TCCTGTGAGGAGAGAGCTGTCAGCCCAGACACAGCTCCGCAGTCACCTGGTGATGTAAAATGTAGGGGCTGGTGCAGCCTCCAAAGAGAAATGGAAATCACGGGGCTGTAGCTGTGTCAGGAGTCACCAGATGCCTCCCCCCTGCAGGGCTCTGTCCAGTGTGGGGCCTCCACACGTGGAAGAAGTTCAGCTGTTGGAGCCAGTCCAGAAGAGGCCGTGGAGCTGCTCCAGGGCTGGAGCCCCTCTGGAGCCAGGCTGGGAGAGCTGGGAGTGCTCCCCTGGAGAGGAGAAGCTCCAGGGAGAGCTCCGAGCCCCTGCCAGGGCCTAAAGGGGTTCCAGGAGAGCTGGAGAGGGACTGGAGACAAGGGCTGGAGGGCCAGGAGCCAGGGAATGGCTTCCCAGTGCCAGAGGGCAGCCATGGATGGGATATTGGGCAGGAATTGTTCCCTGGCAGGGTGGGCAGGCCCTGGCACAGGGTGCCCAGAGAAGCTGGGGCTGCTCCTGGATCCCTGGCAGTGCCCAAGGCCAGGCTGGACATTGGGGCTGGGAGCAGCCTGGGACAGTGGGAGGTGTCCCTGCCATGGCAGGGATGGCACTGGATAAACTTTAAGGTCCCTTCTAACTCAAACCAGTCTGGGATTCTCCTTTTTTTGGAGGGAAACAACTCTGCAGTGAACACCAGCAGAATTCCCAGTCACAGGAGTCCCTTGAAGTGTGTCCCCTGGCTGGTGTGTCCATGCTTGTCCATGAACTGCTGGGAAGGGGGTGCTTTTCCTTCCCACAGAGCGTGCAGGTAAAACCAAGGTACTGCCAGGAGTGTGTTTGAAAGCTCAGACAGAAATGATCCCCAAGACCGCCGGGCTCTGAAGGTTCTGCCTTGGAGGGAACCTTGGGGCTTCTGAGGCTCACTGGGTGTTCCTCTCGGGAGGCCAAACAAGGGGAAATGAGTCTGGAAGGATCATCCTACTCCAGGTATCATTTAAACTCAAGGGGATTCAGAAGCTGAGGTCCATTACTTGGTTAAATACTGTTGCTCTTAGTTTTGCAGTTTCTCAGTGTTTTTCTTTCTGTAATACTTTTTCACACTTCTTCTGTAAACATAGCCATGGTTTCCTAACAACTATCTATGTTTTTCTTAACCGTATGTGTGTTTATAATTCCAATATACTGAGTGGAGAAATATGATTAATTGATGCTTTGACCAGTGGAATTAAGAGGTGGTGATTTCTACCTCCAATCCACGGTGATTTGTAAAAACATGTAAATAAAGGCAGAGGGTTCTGCCCTCTCTCTCTTTCTGCCCTCTCCGTCTGTTGTTTCGGTGTAGTCTTTTATTTAGCTCTCCTTTTAGCTCCTGCGGCCTAGTTGGCCGGCCTGACCCGTACTACAAAATACCTCTAATTGCTCGTTAAGAGTAGAGATTAATTTCTTAAGCACTGGAGAGTTCCTGAGCATAGTTCCCCTTCTCTGGAAGCACCTGCCCTGCAGCTGATCTGAGGCCAAGGGGGAGGCACTTCTTAGTGCTCTAGCATCAAAAGCACTGATAATATTTCATATTTTGTAATGCTGAGTCTCATGATTCATATCATGCCTTTTTTTTATTGTATGGAACACTACATACCTGGTTTCTGTCCATGTTTTCTGGAAAACAGGACGGAAAGAGTAAGAGAGCTCTACTGCCAGACCCCAAGCTCTACTTTAGTCCAGATTATCTCCCCAGATGCTTTTCAGTGGAAGCAATGTCTCCCTGTGCCCACCTGTGAAGCCTTGTTGCTCTAGAAATCCTCATCAAGGGAAGAAGAGAAGCTCCATTAAGCACTTTATGCCACATCCTCTGAGTGAGGGATGATTTAGAATTTAAAAAAAAAACCTGGGGTAGCATCTTGAAGGCCACTTCTCTTTATTTTCCAGCCGTTGCTTCACATGCTCCCCATTTCTCACTCCTTCATAACCCTATAAAAGATGGGGAAAGGATCTATTTGGGGTTTCTGTGTTGCTGTTACCCAAGGTAAGTAATTGAAGAATATTCCTGATTTTGGTTCGATTCGACTTTTGATCGTCACGCTGTTCCCTTCAAACTCCGTTGGCAGTTCCAGGTGGTCCTTCCTTCTCGCCCTCCTCACTCCCTGCTGCACGCTGCTGTTGTGTGCAGCAAACTTTGCCTGTCTCTGTCCCCTGAGGAGCTGGAAATGATCCCTGCAAAGCAGCTACTTAGCAAATCCATTTGTAAAGTGCGTTTGGAAGGCTGGGGAGTGTGTCGGGGGTACCACATCAATGGAAGATTATTCATTCCGTGTGAATTTAGTTACACTTTTCCAAGGCAGTATAGATTTCCCTCCTGAAAATAACCCATCCAATTTTCCAGGCAGGGGAGAGAGAACCCACCTAAATTGGTGCTATTTTTTTTTCATGTATTCATAGAAATATGGATTACAGGATGGATTATCATAATTTTCTCACAGTGTGCCATTTCTTGAGTGATGTTAATGCCTTGATGATTGATAGCCAATGTAGAGGGGAGAACATTAATAGTAAATACAAGAGTTTTATTTCCCTGTCTATACATTTTCATTGTATTTTGCCAGAAACACATGTTCCTATAGCCTTGCTGCTTTTAAATGATATCACACTATACTGCATGCCTTGAATCATTTTTTTCCTGAAAAAATGAGCTAAGTGATTTATAAACATAAATACACCTATATTTATGGCCTAATAAAATTTGATAAATTGGTTTAGCTTAGAATACAACATTTTATGAGTAATCATATAGGTAGGTGCATACATTGTATTTGGAAATGGCAGTAATTTACTGCAATACCCATTGGCAGAGACAGCTTTAAAATGTGCTAAGTTACTGCCTTGGACCTTCAGTCTTAAAAACCCCAGCATCTGATGTGAATAAAAGATGGCTCTTATTAATTCTTGGGCCTCATGTTCACAGGCTTGGTCCTTTTTTTTGTTATTCTCTCTTTTTCTCTTACGGACTTCACTTCTTCAGTCCGTTTTCTGCTGCTTGTAGGGCTTCCCTAGGAGTGTGATGTGTAAAAAATAAACCAACGGCGGCAGGTTTGCATTGAAAACTGAAATTGCTCCTTTAGCACCAAAGGAAGGACAGGGAGGGACCTGTTGGAGTCCAGATGATCAGAGGGATGGAGCAGGTCTGCTGGGAGGAAATGCTGGGAAAACTGGGATTGTTCTGGAGAAGAGAAGCTTTGGGGTGACCCAACTGTGGCCTTGCAGGGCCTGAAGGGTTTGGGAAAGGTGTCAGGGGTCGGGCTCTGCTCCCAGGGAACAGGGACAGGACAGGGGGAAACGGCCTCAGGCTGGGCCAGGGGAGGCTCAGCTTGGACAGCAGCAGGAATTTCCCCATGGAAAGGGTGCTCAGGCCTTGGCAGGGGCTGCCCAGGGAGCTTTGGAGTGCCCAGCCCTGCAGGTGTCCCAGGAAGGGCTGGAGGTGGCACTCAGAGCTCTGGGCTGGGGACAGGGTGGGGATGGGCACAGCTGGGGCTCCATGGGCTGGGAGGGCTTTTCCAGCCTCAGAAATTCTGTGAATGGAGCCCACAAGAGAGATGGAGAGGGACCCTGGACAGGGCCTGGAGTGACAGCACAGGGGGGAATGGATTCAAACTGAAACAGAGGAGGTTTAGATTGCATGGCAGGAATAATTTATTCCCTGCCAGGGTGGGCAGGCCCTGGCACAGGGTGCCCAGAGAAGCTGGGGCTGCCCCTGGATCCCTGGCAGTGCCCAAGGCCAGGCTGGACATTGGGGCTGGGAGCAGCCTGGGACAGTGGGAGGTGTCCCTGCCATGGCAGGGGTGGGACAGGGTGGGCTTTGATGTCCCTTCCACCCAAAGCCTTCTGTGATTCCATGACTGTTCATTAGGCAGGGTGAAATGAGATCTGCAAGAGCTGATCTAAGGCTTGCACGCCTCGATGTAACCCCTGAGGTTATTGCCTGAGCAATGCAGAGACATTAACTTGATTTTTTAAGTAGACATTTGCTATTTCAGTGCTTCACCAGTAAGAGAGGGAAGTTACACTCCGGGGCTGGGGGTGGTGCTTGTGTTATTTAAGAAAACTCTGCTGCTGTCTGCAGTTGTCTCTCCAGGTATCCAGCTGCAGAGCAGGGATGTGACTGCACAGCTCAGCATGGATCCCAATTCTCCTCTAAATTAAACTGCTGGAGTTTAGTATTTCTAGGCCATAGAGCTCCCCACAGCACCTCTCCCTGCCTAGGTAAGTACAGCTGGCAGCATGTCCAAAAAGATGTTCTGAATTAACTCCTGCAATGTCGTTGTTCGATATTGGGTTAATTATTGTGCTGGCTAATTAGAAAATACAGACCTCATTCAGAACATGCTATAGCTTCATTTATTTAGGGGAAAAGGGAAATGTCCCGATTTTCCCCTTAATGGAACTTTCCTCTCTAAAGGTGTACTGCCAAACCCAAAAATTGCTGGAAGACTTTGAAACTGGAAGGAAAAGGAGATCACAGGATGCCACTGGATTAAGGGAAATGGGAGAGCTGTTGGAATGCTGTCTGTAAGAAGCCAAAGCAGTGTAAAATGAAGTTGGAGCTGTCACATGCTGATGTTGTGATGATGACAGTGTTCACTAAAATCAGGATATTTTGCCTCTTAGGGCAGGAATGGGGCTGTCAGAAGTCAGGGTTCATTTTTATCTTTTAACAGGATTTTCTCTTTCTGTCTGCATAGCCCTGTGATCGAGGACTGCCCCTTCATCCTTTCTGCAGGGAGTATAATCTGCAGCTGAGGGATCACAGAGAACCCAGGGCGTGAAGACACACGTGGAAGAATTTGGTCACCGAAATTCTCAGCAGGAGCAGGAAAATCCCTTCCTCGGGGGTTCCTCGTGTGGGGATCAGCCCTGGCCGTGCCCTGAGCTGTGCTGACCCCCAGCACAGCATCCAGTGTTATTTTCGGATGGGCTGCTGGGGAGCTGGGGAGGGGTGTGGGGTAATTCCAGCTCCTCACTGCCCAGTGGCAGCCAGGAGAAGGCAGAGGAGTGTTTGGGATTCTGAGGGCTAAAATTAACCTCTCCCCTGCAGAACAAGGGCATGGCTTGCTCCCCTGCCAGTCAGGAAAGTGAGCACAGTTTAGAGAACAAACAGCTCTGCTGGAAGAGATTTCTGTTCGGGCGATGCACAAAGACAAATTACCACTCAGGAGCTGAATTTCTCACAGGTTGGGTTCAGCAGGTAAATCCTTCTGCTAATTCTCAGCCCTGCTTTACCTGCTGGAGTTCAAAGGTGGCTGGTAAAGGTGTTTGGCTCCAGACGCTCACTCAGTGCAGAGAGTTGCACTTGATGGATTTGCATCTCCTCACTTGGTTCCATTCTTCATTAGGGAAGCAAAATTTCACTTTGCCCTACACAGAGAGGCCTCAGTAAAAAAATATCCTTGAGGTGTGTTAGCTTGCAGCCTGAGAAGGATGTACATGGGTGTTGGAAGCTTTATTTGGTCAAACAGGGAGAGTTTTCAGAGCACTGGAAGGTGGCCCGGACTCCCGGGAAGCACTGACTCCTGCCCAGTATTTATTTTAATAAGATATCCCAAAAGGCCTCGTACTCAAACAATTGTGGACGGTCCCTGTGCCAGGCAGCAGCTCAGGTGTGCCAGAAACTGTTGGATCCATTGATAATTGATCCAAATCAACTTCTTTGAGGGTGAGAGAGATTTTAGTGATCACTAGGCCAAACTGGGATGGACAGCTTTAAAATGGGATAAAAAGGACCTGGCAACTGGAATATAAATCCTGCCCAAGTCTGTTTGCTTTCTGCCTCCCTGGACTTTGGAACACTGCCGATTATTTTACTCCTTCTTATTTATTATTTTTTATTCAAATTTTTCTATATAAGTTTTTAGTGGATTAGAAATGCTTCTATTGATTTACCAAGCTCAATAAATGAGATTTTGATAAATACATATACACTACACTTTGTGAAGCATAATGCTCTCTTCATTAGCATTATGCTTCACAGCCTGTGGGGGATTATTAATAATTATTTAATGCTTACCCATAGTTATGGGGAAATTACATATCATAAGCTTCCTTACAGTATTTATGTGTCCAATTCCACTGAAATTTATGAGGGTTTTTGTAAAAGTTGACAGGGTTTGCTGCTCCTAATAAAACATCCAATTTCTAAATAGAAAAGAACTTCACATTACCACACAGAGTGAAACACAGTGAGTCCAACGAGGTATTTGATGTTCTGGAGATGGAGCTGCCAAGCTGGGATGAGAACAGGAAATAAACCAACGTTAAATGACTGCAATGTGGGTTAAATGCTCCAAACAGAGGAGCTGTGGCTGTGATCTCTGCGGCCCCAGCAGGTGCAGGAATGTTGCACAGATATTTCCAGGGCTACACTTCTTCGTGATTAAAAGAACTGAAATAATAAACCCAAACCTAAGTGATGACTGAAAGCAATAAACACAGTTTCAAGCATCTCAGGCTGAAAAGAATCTGCTCTGAGCTGAAACTTCCAACTCTTGAGAAACAAAACGAAATTTTAGCTGTCCAACCGGATTTATTGGCTGCAACACCAGCCTTTAATGAACCTTAACAGAAGAGTCAATTAACAGAGCTTACCAGTGCAGTCGAGCACTTTTGATGATAACATGTTTCTGTACATTTGAATCCCTATTGCGTTTGGGGTTTTTGAAATTGACTTTTCAGTTTGATTTTCTGATTTTGAGTGGTTCTTCCCAATTACCCGACTTCTAGGCCTCATCACACACCCTCCTTAATTTTGGGCTGGTGCTGTGCTCATCATTCAGCGTTGCAGTGGGGGCTGTTTCATTGGCACTGAGTGAATGTTCTGCTTAATTTCAAGAATAAATGGAGCAGCGTGCTTTACCCAGGATGTGCAATAGCACGGGGGGAAGTTCCCCAGTGACTATGCCTGCTTTTAAATCACAGCTAAGCTACTTCTCATCTTGGGCTCACATTAGCAAAAGTTCAGAGTTGTGGTTACATCAGCCCAAGCCTTGCCCAGCACCCTGTCTCAGGCAGTTTGCTGGCTCAGAGGCCTTTCAGGAGGTGCAGCAAGCCCTGCTCTGGGTGATTTGTCCATTCTCCACCTGCTGCTGGGTGATTGTGGGTTATTTCTGGGTTATTTCAGCCTGGACCCTGCAGAAGTGTGTCCTGTGTGCAGCTTTACTGTGAGCTGATGTGACTCCATTCCCGTGGAAATGTAACCTGAGCGCCAGAACTGGCCGGCCTCTTTTCAGGGATGTCTTTCAGCTGTGGGATCTTCAGGCTGATTTGGTTGTACAAAATGTTGTTCTCTTGTACCACCTTCGCACGAATTGCTTCCAGCCACCCCTTGCTCTGCTGCCACAAGAACATTGCAATGACTCATTCTGGGTTCATATCATTCATTGACTTTTCTATCTTTGTGTTTTCCCTGCATTTGCCTCCTCTGTTCGCTAAACATCCCCAGCCTTCCTTCCTGATGTCTGTGAGAAGTTTCACCGCTGTAGCATCGCCTGCTCTTTCTTTAATGGGGGGTGACCGGGAATTATGACAATAATGACACCACCTTGCTGAGTTTAATCAGTCAGGTAATGTCTGACTACGGCTAAAATTGGAGGTGCTCAGCCTGATCTCATTGCAGCCACGCAAACAAGAGCTCCCCAGCCCCACCACCACTTACATGTGTGGATGTAGGTGATGCGTGGAGGTGGATAAAGAGAGGACAACTTGTGCTGCATTTTTAGGCTCTGGAGCCCTGTAAGGCACAGAAGGCCCCGTGGTCTGTGCAAATATTTTCCTCTCTGTGCTAAACAGAGGCTGATTTTCCAGCTAATTTGCCTGTAAAAGAAATGCATGGGAACAGCTGTTCCCTAACAGTATCTGCCAGCCTGAAGTTACCTGAGACAGGACGAGCTGATGATTCCGATCGAGCTTGTCCAAACACCTCACGGCACTGGCGAGACACCGACACTTGAGTTAGTCAGGATTTGCTCAATTCCTTCAGTCAATCCAGCTTTGTAACCCATCAATACCTCATATAAGTCTTCAAAGGTCAAGCTCATGGCATTGAAAATCCATCTCCTCCTGCTGCAAATACCCAAGTGACACAAATAGACCTGCCAGCCCTGCAGGCCTTAGGCACGATGACAACAAGTTAGTTTAAGAAGATTCTTGAACAAAGGTCCTTCAGGGACATAGTCAGTTGTCACTGGTGGCGATAAAAGATTCTTCAGGCAGCAAAAAGTAGTTTCAAAAATTAATTCATTGTTTAAATTGTTGTACCCACCTAAAATCCCATCTGTGTTTCTCCCGATTAAGAAAAATAAATGGCCTGTTTGGATTTTTGGTTTGGGCTCTTATCTCTGTGGTGCCCACATAAATCAAGGGTAACTTCAGTGAGACTATTGCTTGTTTAATACTGATGCAAACATAGATCAGCACCAAACTGGCCATCAGTCTCTGAGGGGAAAATGCCACAGGTTGTGTTTGCAGTGCCGGTGTCGAGGGTGGTCAGAGTTTAATAACTGCGATGGAATTATGGAAAACACTCCGGGAGTGCTGTCAGAGGAGGGCTGCAGGGTGCTGGAGCAGCTGGCATTTTTGGGAGGGTGTGGTGAGTACCAAAGGCTGCTCTGCTCCCTCAGGCCCTGGGAAGAATTCCCAGAGGAGCCGCACTCACTGTTTGGATTACTGAACGGTACACCTTGCTCGGAGTGAAGGTTGTTAACTGCACGGGGCTGGCAGGAATCCATTCGCAGTAATTGTGTTCTGGTTCCTCATCTGCTGCTGCCAGTGGCTGAGGCAGTGTCCCCTTCCTGTCCTCAACAGCCACCGAGAAGCTGTTGTGTGACATTTCCTGCTACTGGCAAAGAGGCTTTGATGAGGTCTTTAGTGGGATATTTTTGGAAACCATTTCAGCTTTAATGGGATGCCCATTTCCCATCTAAAAGACTTGCCCTGTGTCTGTTAGAGCTTTACAGCTCTGTGTTTCACATCTGGGAGAGTCACTTCCCTGACTTTCACCCCTCTGCGAGAGCAGAAATTCCAGCAGAGTTCATTCCAGTTTATTCCCAGCTGTGCTCTGTCCCGTGTTGGGGCTGAGGGCTCTGTGCTGCACCGAGCCAGCTGTGCCCTCCACAACACAGACCAGGGGACACTGGGGTTTCCTCTCCCAGCTCTGAGGTTCCACAGGGTCGCTCCTTCGTGGCACACAGAGGAGCTGATGTTGTTTTAAGTGTCCCCAGCACCAGGCACTGCGCCCCGTGTCCCTGGGGAATAAGGGACTGCAGAGTGCTGCCATCCTGCCCCTCGTGTAGGGTTTCAGGAACTATTCCTTACCTTGGGACTGCACGCAGACGGCTTCATGTGGAACTGGGTGAGAGTGGGTCACCCTTTGGTGTCCTAGTTCAACACGGAAATACAGAGATTTCAAACCAATGGGATTTCCTTTGTAGCTTCATATTGATATACCAAAATATAAAAAAATTGAGAATCGGCTGTCCAGAGCAGCTGTGGCTGCCCCTGGATCCCTGGCAGCGCCCAAGGCCAGGCTGGATGGGGCTTGGAGCAGCCTGGGACAGTGGGAGCTGTCCCTGCCCAAGGCAGGGCTGCTGGAACCATTCCAGCCCAAACCTTTCTAGGATTCCATTATTACAATGAGCTAAACTCTCTCTTTCCAGTTTGCATAGGCTGGGACTCTTCTGATCCTGAGAAGCGATGATATTCTGGTTACACTGAAGTAAATTCTCGTTGGGTGAGTGAAAATACACATTTTAAATTTGCATTAATTATTGTTCACGTGTCCAGCTCAGAGAAGTTGTGCTGCATTTAAAGATGGGGCAGACATGAATGTGAGTTCCTCCCCCAACCTCAACCCATCTCCCTTTGGGTTTGCTAACAGAGAAATCAAAAGAAATATGAAATCACAGAATCACAGAATGGTTTTGGTCGAAAGGGACCTTAAAGATCATCTGATTTCAACCCCCTGCCATGTGCAGGGAAATTGTTACCTTAGCAGGGGAACGTGAGAGTTTCTAGGCATTGTTTTAAGACAGTGAATACAAATTTCAAAATATTAAATAGATATGGGTTAATATTTTCCCACATTCTTCATTGTATTTGCAAGCAGGTAAGCTATTCAAGGGTGATTATAAACCACAGATACAGAAGAGCTCCCAGCTGAGTGAAATGATGCAAGGACAAAACTTTCATTGACTTTGGAGAGTACAGAGGCATTTGAGTTGTTGTTGTTATTGTACTCACCCTGCATTTGTGTTTTAACTTTGTAATTTGGTTACTGGTGAGGTGTAATCACTCTTGATGGATGCATTCACAACTAAGCTGTAACCGAGTGTGTTCTGGGAGCTGCTAATTATCCTTGGCTGTTATTAGTTCTTGTACAGTCAGGGATGTTCAGCTCTTGAGGATTTTCTGGGCGTACGAACAGAGCCCTTATTAGTGTCAGCTCTCCAAAAAGTCCTCCTGATTGTGACAGCTGTCCCTGGGCTCTGCAGGGAAGCGCTGGTCAGTAAATCAGGATGGAAATCAGCCCTTTTCCCTGGGGAGAGAGCAGCAGCTTCGAGTGAAGTGCACCCCGTGTGAGACGAGCTTTCCAAACCCTCCATCTGTGCACTGTCCCAGTGTCCGGGTTTGAGACAAATTTGGGAGGAAACTCCCCAAAGGGTGTCTCCCCTAAAAGGCAGAATTTCAGGCCCTCCCCCTGGCCAAGGTTTGAAATGAAACTTCTTGGAGGAAAGTGAAAAAAGCTGTTTATTCAATGAGCAAGGTGCACGCAGGCACACGGAAAATAAATTAATAATGTTGGATAATAAACCTCTGCTGTGGGGAAAGATGGGGGATTTTAGAGTCTCTCCTTTCTCTGGTTCAGCTCCTCCTGAGGGTTCGGCCCGGCTGGGCCAGCGGGTCTGGCAGCTCCTGGTGAGAGTCTTGCTGACTGTCTCCCCCAGAGATGGGCTGATTGTCCAGACGGGAAAAAAACCAAGCCGAGCAGTCCAAAAAGAGGGGACAAAGCAAAAAGCTGCAGTCCCAGAGAGATGAAAGAAAACCTCTCTCCTAACTCATAGCCAGACAGATTACTGGTGTGTAAATAAACTCATGCTCATATCTTAAAGATTAAAACCAAACCATGCCAGACTTTCCCTGCTATGCCCCTTTCCAGCTCAAGGTTCCAGGAGCCATTCCTGGGCATGAGCAGATGATGGGGAAATACAGAGCAGAAAATCACCCCAGGACACGTGGGTTGGAGAAGCTGAACTTGTGCTGTGCCTGTTAAGAATCACAAATACGCTCTTCCTGGTACAAAAGGCTTTGTGTTTGCTATTATCGAGTCTCACTGGCTGGTTCAAGCCACGATGCTTTCTGAGCAGAGTGTTTATTTCAGATTATAGGATTTACCCTGGTGAGAGACTCATACCATGTTTTTTAGAGGCTGAAGCACCTACATTGTTTTCCAGGAGTCCTTGGAACTTGGCAGGGAAAAACACCTCCAGAACCAGAGAAAAGCCTTTCTTACTCTATGAAATTCTGTTCCGTTTTGGCTGAGATGTAAATTTGCTGATTTCCCTTTTTAGCACTTGATTCTTTAGCGAAATGGCGGCAGTGGTCAGCACATGGATGGTGTAGCCGGGCACTCTGTGCCCCTGGGGGTGGTGGCAGGTGGCACTGGCAGGACCATGGGCTCCGCAGGGCACACACAGAAAGGATTCGGGCTGCACTGGACCTGGAATGCAACATTGTCTGACCTGGTCCAGAGGGTGAACCAACAAATAACCCCAATTCTCCACTTCCCAGTCAAGATAAAGATCTCCTCTCTTCGGCAGGAGCTGCAGTTTCTCTCGTGGGGTCTGAACACAGCCGGTGGCAGGTGACTGGGAACTGCTGGGATTTCTCCTTCCCCTTGTTCTCACATCAAGAAAAGACTGGAAAACAGCCGCCCTCTCCTCTGTATGGTGGTTTTCTTGTCTGAAGAGTGGCTTCAGTTGCAGCATCAGGCACTCAAAAGTTATAAAAAGCCAGCCATGGTGTCACCTTTTAATTCAGCATCTCTGGACACTGGGGAGGGACCTCAAATCCTGTGTCAGTTCAGGCCCCTCCTGGCCACAGAGCCCTGGAGGGGCTGGAGCGTGTCCAGGGCAGGGAAGGGAGCTGGGCAGGGGCTGGAGCCCCAGGAGCGGCTGAGGGAGCTGGGCAAGGGGCTGAGCCTGGAGCAAAGGAGGCTCAGGGGGCCCTTCTGGCTCTGCACAACTCCCTGCCAGGAGGGGGCAGCCGGGGGGGTCGGGCTCTGCCCCCAGGGAACAGGGACAGGACAGGGGGAAACGGCCTCAGGCTGGGCCAGGGGAGGCTCAGCTTGGATATCAGGAAAATTCCTTCACCAAAAGGGTGCTCAGGCACTGGAACAGACTGCCCAGGGAAGTGCTGGAGTCACCACACCTGGTGTGTTCAAAAAACGTGTAGAAGTGGACTTGGTTTGGTGAACTCGGTGATCTGGGAGGGCTTTTCCAGCCTCGCTGGTTCTGAGCTTGGGGATCACCTTTAGCTGCTGCACTGAACTCTCACAGACCTGGGGCAAGTGCGCCTGAGTGTGTGTCAGGAGGATTCCCAGCTCGTGTGTGGAATACCCCAGGTGCCTGGAGAAGAGAACCACGAAGGGGATTCCTGGAAGGGAAAGGCTGGCCCGTGCTGGGGGCAGGGGAGTGAGGGGAATCCTCCTCCATCCCTGTTTCTGCTGCAGGCTCTGTGCGTGCTGCTGAGCAAGCCGGTGCAGCCAAAACAGCTTTTGTGGCCATTCAGTCTCATCTCCTGCACCCTCAAGCCTAATGGGGAGAAGTGCTGAGCACTCAGAGCCGCAAATGAGATCGATGGGCAGCGTGGTCACTCAGCATTCCCCAAATTAACCAGGAGTGGGATGGGTGTCTGAACAACGATGGGCAGCGTGGTCACTCAGCACTCCCCAAATTAACCAGGAGTGGGATGGGTGTCTGGACATTGATGGGCAGCGTGGTCACTCAGCACTCCCCAAATTAACCAGGAGTGGGATGGGTGTCTGGATATCAATGGGCAGCGTGGTCACTCAGCATTCCCCGAATTAACGAGGAGTGGGATGGGTGTCTGGACATCGATGGGCAGGGTGGTCACTCAGCATTCCGTGAATTAACGAGGAATGAGGTGGATGTCTGGACATCGATGGGCAGCGTGGTCACTCAGCACTCCCCGAATTAACGAGGAATGAGGTGGATATCTGGACGTGGGGATGACAGCAGGTCCTGGGTGCCAACCTTTCCTGTGCAAATGATTTGCAGCACGGCTGGTTTGGGTCGTTTGTGTCTCTGGTGTGGACATGACTTGCAGTAAATGTAAATGAATTAATGAATGTGTGTGAGGCGCTCCTGGCTATAATTTCCCCCAATAAGACGTGGAATGAAGGCTTTTCCCATGAGCAGCAAGTTGTGGGTGGTATTGAGGCTCGGATCCATACTGCACACAGGGAACACGTCACACTCCTGTAGGTACAGATGGCCTCAGATGGACCAGCACATAAAGGAGCTGCACCTGCTGCCACTGAAATCAATACCATTTCCAGCCATTTCAATACTTACAGGAGATGATGGATTAGGAGAACTTAATTTGGGGCTTTGGGGAATGATATTCACAACTTTAATTGTATTCATATAAAATGCACATTGATCCTTGAACAAATTCTCAGTACAGCTGGCCATTGGAAAAAAAACCCCCAGAACTTTGCAAATGCCTCTGCACATTCTTCTTGTGATTAACTGTTCTTTAAAAGAGAAGAGAAGGTAGGGATGTAATAGAAAGTATCGCCCTCTTTGCAATTATTCTGAGTAGTAGAAGAGATTAAGGAGAGGCTTAAGGCATGAGCTTAGTGAATGTAGCCATACCTAAACAAACAGTGGCAAATCTGCTCTTTCACTCGGAATTTTAAGATTAAATAAATGCCAGAGTCATTTAAATTATCTGTAAGCACATGCAAATATTTGGTTAATGGAGTCTTGACACTTCCGCTTGTAATTCCTACTCTCTTATTAAAATCATCCACCAAATTTTGAAGCAGAAATTAAATTTTTCTCTAATTAAAAGCATTACTTTTCAAATACGATTGTGCACTGTGACAAAGAGTACTGAATTGTGCATTAGCGCAGAAGCTCTGAGCTCAGACCTGTTGGTCTCCTGTATAAGCCAACAAAATCCTCTGTGAAAATCTCTGTGACTCAGCCAAAGGTGGTGGGGACAAACACCTGGCCAGGGCAGCACCTCCGGTGCTGAGCAGCGCTGCCCCCACGCTGAGCCTCCCTCTGCTTCCTCTCCTTCCTCCAGGAGCTGACTGGGAGAATTTGGATGTTTAAGGAGCATGAGGGAAGGGAAATAAGAACAGAGATGTTTTCATCCACCCGGGTGCTTACAAACGATGCTGAGGCAGGAGCTGGTTTGCCAAGTGCACATTCAAATATTGTCAGTGTTCCCGTGAAGCACCAGGGCACCACAGGGGTTAAAATTCCTGCTCTCATCACTTCTGTATGGGAGAGGAAGACAAGGAGGCTCCAGCTAAATCAATATGACTTCTGCTTTTGCCTTCAGAGGAGAAATTTCAGCCTCAGGTTCAGCTGGGGGATTTAATCTGGATTTCCACAGGTGAAATTGAGAAGCAGGGGTCACGGGGTGGCTGAGCAAGTGTAACAACTGGCAGCTGAAGGGGGTGGTCCTGCACCACCTGCAAGGTCTGCTGATCCTAGAGCCGCTCAGCCCTGGCTTTGCTGCTTATCTGCCTCCTCCGTGATCCCCCTTGGCTTGTTAGAGATGAAGGAAACGCTGCCTTTTGCTGCCAGGTGAGTTTTCTGCCGATTTAATGAGTTGAACTGGGTCAAGCGAAGTTGCTGCAAGGCTAAGAGGAACTTGGGGAACTTTTCTTTTGGTGGCAGGGCAGCCAAGAGGGCAGAACTTCACTTTCTGAGCCCGCCCTCGTGTCTTCAGGATTGGAACAGCAGCAGCAGAGGGGTTGTTGGGATCTCCAGCCAACCTCAGTCTTCTCAGGATTTTATTGTTAAATAATTGTTCTTTGCATCCTGTTCTGAGTGGAGGAGCCTGGCCTGGGCTACTGCACTGATCTGCGTTTAAGCTCATAAATTTTGGGGGCAGAGGCAGGGGAAGTTTCAGTGTATGTGCGCTGTTGTTCATAAATATTGAAGTAAAAAATGAATAATGGCTGAGTCCCTGATTCCACCGGCTGCTGATCCTGCCTGTTTGAGATTTTTATTCAGACAGTTCACCAAAAATTTCCCATGAAGCCTGCAAAGCTCACGTATTCAGGAAATGCTTATATTTAAAGCAAATTAGCAAGGAAGCTCGTGGGCCTCTGCTGAAGTGCACGAGGATCTTTACAAGTATCTCTTGTTTGTAAAGACAAATGTGCAAGGACGACTGCTGGAAGCCTAAACACCACTTCTGCTAATGAGCTGACTCCATGCCAGCGCCAGGACACACGATCTTCCCCCTCCAGCCGCTGTAATTAATATTCATTCTCCCTTCACGGAAACCACCCCTGCTCCCTTCCCACCCCGCCATTCGCCAGCATCCCCGAGCTCATCCCGCTCTCGGAGTCCGCCTGGAGTCCGGCGCGCCGCAGTTCCTCTCTGTTTGGGTGAAGTTTGCCGGTTTTTTGCTCTCCCTAGCAAGGCAAAGCTCCCAGGTGAAGGAAGCGCAGAGGTGAGGAGGAGGAGGAGGCGGCGATGTCCGCCGAGGGAGGCGCTGACGGACGGGCCGGGGGCCGGGCGGGCAGCAGCGAGGCCGGGCAGGCAGGAGGGAGGGAAGGAAGGAAGGCAGGAAGGAAGGAAGGAAAGGAGGGCGAGCGGCCGCTGCCTGCGGCTGCAGTTCGCCGTCCCTCCGAGCCGCGGCGGGGGCACACTCCGCCCGCGTTTGGCGAGCGCGGCTCCGCGCCGCTCCCGAGCGGGGCAAGGCGGGGACGGCCGCGGCCCGAGGCGGAGGTGAGAGCGCGGGGGACCGGGGGGTGGGATGGGATGGGACGGGATGGGATGGGAGACCCGCACAGCGAGGACGCCCGAGCTGCAGGAGCCGCGGCCCCGAGCGCTGAGCGGGTGCGGGAGGGAGCGGAGCCGCTCGCCCGAGCCGCTCGCCCCAGCGGCTCCTGGCCGCAGTTTGGGGCCCCGAGCGCGGCCGCCGGGAGGTGTCCGAGCGGAGGATGCTGCTGCGTGGCGCCGTCCAGGGGAGAGCACTCGAGCGTGGGCTCCTCGGCAGCATCCCGCGTCCCTCGGCTCGCACTCCATGCGCCCTGTCTGGTATCCCGAGTGCGAGAGCTCCTCGGCACTCCCGAACGCAGCGCGAGTCCTTCTGAAGGCTGGGATTGGTTATTAGGATTCCAAAGGGATTAGCAGGCTCCTCTGAAAATATTTGAGGAAGAACGGGTTTTACTCAGCTTCTGTGCAGAAAATTTGTGGTTCCTAAATCTACGTTGACGTTTGGATATGAGAGGATATTGAGACACTCTAGATTTACATGGTCATCTTCACGTGAAAGGTCAGGAGGGATTATTTTCCTTTTAAAAAGCTTTTAGAGACAGGTGCCGGTGGTTTTGCTGATGGAGTTGCCCGCAGAAGTGTGAGGGAGGAGCAGATGTGAACTCAATAAAGGGGTTTGAAGGCAAGAGGAGATGGAAGTTTGGTGTAATTAAACGGGTAAATTCGCATTTTGTGTGCACTCGGCTAAGGAAAATCTCCTTTCCAGCAGTGAGAGGGCCTGTCCTGCCGCGGGCTGGAGATACGTGGAGGGGTAGGGTGAAAAAGTGAACATTTGCGTTTGAAACCAGCAGCGCTTTAGCTGCCGCTCACTTGTGACGGGTCTTCCCCTCGTATCGCCCATAAATGGCTGGAACAACGCGGAGTTTGTTCAGTCGGGAAAGGAGAGTTTGTGCTGCTTGTGCGAAACACCCGACCCGGAGGTTTGGCCCCTCGGGGTCTCTCGTGTTCCAGCGGTGTGCGCGGGATGGGCCCCGGGTGTGCGCGGGATGGGCTCGGGGAGCCGGCGGCGGGGCTGACCCGCGGGCGCCCAACAGGTCCCCGCGGTGTTGATTCGCCACCCGAAAGTTCGCACGCCCAGCTCGGGCGGGCGGCAGCGAGACGCGGAGCCTCGGAGGAAACAGGCCTACAGGTGGCATTTGGGGATAAGGCATCGGCAGCAGCACAGCCGCGGCGGCGGCAGCGCGCCGGTCCGGAGTTGGGCTCAGTAAGTGCCGGGAGCGGCTGTGCCGGAGGTGCCGCGGAGCATCCCCCGCTCGGGCAGGGCGGGGGGCGCGGGGGGAGCGCAGCGCAGCCGCCGCGGGAGGGAGGGAAGGAGCGCGCCCCGAGCCCCCGGCCCGCTCTGCCGTGCGCTGCCCGCCCC
>VYZT01027993.1:0-26563 GCA_013400735.1 Pomatostomus ruficeps | reverse complement strand
CTCCAGTCCCTTCTCGCTTGGATGATGGAGGAACAATACCAAAACAACCTGTTCCTGGGCTAAGCAGGCACAAGCGTCTGGGACATTCCGACCCTTTCACGCTTCGGCCTCCCAGCGAACACACCTGTGGAGCCGTCATCTCACGTTGATTTTGGCCAGGACTCTCATGAGGTCCTCTTGCCCTTGTTCTTTCGGGGGGGATCATTCTCAGTCCGTAGATGATCGTGAGGCAGACGAAAAGGGTCCTCGGACCGTCTCTTACAGCCGGGATGAGCCGGGTACCAGCCACGCTCTCCTGCCCCGTGACAAACCCCTCACCGAGCTGTGCCGGCTCCTGCCGGGAATAAACGCGGGGGAGTAACGCTCCAGGAGGAATTTCCATCGCCGGCATCAAGATTGCAATCCTAGCCCGAAGGTGAACAGAGGAGTCCTGGGCTTTCTCCCAGTTTTCCCCCGAACTTCAAACAATCCGAGCTTGCCTGTCGTGGATGTTTGCCTGAGGAAGGGCCGTGGACTGCTGTCCTTCTCCAGCCTGTTTTGTCTGTCATCAAGAGAATACCCTGCAACATGGAAAAAGACAGTGCTGGTTCAAATAAATTCCCTGGAATAGTGCAGTCTGAAGGGCAAGGGGAAAAAAAGCGACAGAGGGAGGTTCAAAGGGAAGTGCCACAAAGGCTGCAGCTGTTCTCTGTCACTGGAGTACTCCCTTAATTTTTTATTTTGCTCATACATTTCATTTTCTAACCTGAACAAACCGTTTGAGGTACTGAGAGAAGAAAGTGAGGTAAAAAGGCAAAGCTGACTGATAAAAGCCGGTGGGAAGATTGCTGGGAGGAGCTTGGGAAGGATGGAAGGAGAAAAATACTCCTGGTGAAGCATTTTGAGGAGCCATCTTAGTCAAAGAGTAGTGAGTCCTTTCCGAGGTAAAGATCAGGTCTAAGAACTGAAATGCTGCTCTGCCTGGACTGATTTAATCGGTGGGACACAAACACACAAGCCACTACTTTTGCCAGTGCTTTTATTTATTAATTTGGTTAGGCAGTCAGATTGGGATAAGAATTTGTGCCTGAAATAGCTTTGTTTTTCCAGAAAGACACGTTAGCACACATTTCTACTTAAAACCCAACCCCAACAACGTATTTAATGGCTCAGGACCCGGGCTGTGGGAGGGAAGGTGCAAATGGCCGTGCCTGAGGCTCTGGCAGGGCTGTGTGATGGGGTTGGTGCTTTGATCTGTCCATTTTCCACAATTCTGACTGGAACTGGGAGCCTTCCTGCGCAGCCAGGTTGTTGTTGCATCGCTCCGTTCATGTGCTGATTGCTGTGTTACTTCGCGCACGTGGTTCCTTCTGGCACATTGTAAACAGATAAAAACACTCCCATGTTCCCCACCCCAATTCAGTGTCCAGCATTGGAGGGTTTGGTGATTTTGTCTTTTGGGTGAGATGTACAACTGCAATCTGTTACCTTCCGTTTCATGGGGTGCTTTTGACAAGCAATGAATGCTAATCCCAGTGTGAGGGGGATTTGGATGGCTGATTGCAGCGCTGCCAGTTCCCCCCTCTGTGTCTGGAGAAGCAGCGCTCCTGTCCCAGTGGGTGTTGTCTTCCATGGGGCACTTCCATGGTGATTTTGGCCAGAGGGAGAGAACTCCTGCGGTCTGATATCTGGGTGTGCTGGGAGCAATCCCATGAGGGAGAGAACTCCTGGGGTCTGAGGTCTGGGTGTGCTGGGAGCAATCCCATGAGGGAGAGAACTCCTGGGGTCTGAGGTCTGGGTGTGCTGGGAGCAATCCCATGAAGGAGAGAACTCCTGGGGTCTGATATCTGGGTATGCTGGGAACAATCCCATGGGAAGGCGCCATGGGGATCCTGTGGGCTCTGTGCCATCCCCAGCACCGTGCGAGTGCACAATTCCAGATTTCTCTGCTATCCACGTTATGGGAACATCCTAACTCAGAGCTGACAGTTCTACTGGGGTATCAGGATGCTCCTTGGGCTGGCAGCTCCAGGTGTGGCCGGGATGCCACCGGGCAGCTCTGTGCTCCCTGCTGGCAGGTGCTGCTGGGAGCCTGGCCTGTTTGTAGCCCCCGTTCCCTGTTCCCACCCCAGCAGCTGCTCCAGCGTCAGGGATGGTTTTACAGCACTGGGCAGGTGGCACTCGGGTCATGGGCTGGAAGTGGCCGTGGCACGGTTTGCAGCTGGATTCTCATCTTGGAGATCTTTTCCAGCCAGGCCTTTATGATGATTATGATCATGATTGTGGAGAAAAGGAATCTGTTTCTAAGAAGAGAAATCCATCATGGCCTGTTGGGAGTAGGAGAAGAGGCAAGCCCCGTTGATGTGGTTTTGATTGAGCTTTCATTTATCTGGTTTTTGAGTGTTTTCCCTAAACAGCAAATATTTGAGTGTGGCTGCGCTCCAAGGTTACGTTCTTGAGCACTATGGCAGATCCTTATTCCCAAGATTCTCCCCTGAACACAACTGTGCTCCACCAAGCAAACTGAATTCATGGATTATGAAGTTTTTTGGGTTTTTTCTTTCAGTTTTTACACTTGGGTAACATCCAAGCTTGGAATAACTTGGGAACCTTTGCTTTCTGGTGGTGTGTTCAACAACACAAAATAGCTTGGGGCTTTATTCTCTGCTCTTGCCTGCAGAGATTGCAAGATTGAGGAAACTGTGAGGCAGCACAGTGAAAGTAATTAGAATATGGCGTGTTTAATTTTACTTGTTGCATCTAGAGCGAGTGCAAACCAGAAATGAAGCCCACACTCTGATGGAATTAGGTTGTGACACCTCAGTGCCACGTGTGTGACAAGGAAGAATGAAAAACTTGATGCAGAAATAGATTGCCATTGAATTTTTTTTGTGTGAGCACAAGTTAAATTCAAAGCAGCACTGGCTGGTTGCTGAATCCATTTAGCTTATGCAGCTTCCAGTTATTTAACATTCACAAATAGGATCTTTAAATCTCTCAAGAGCAGTCTGAATTCTGTTACTCAGATGTTCACTAGCACGAATTTGTTCATAATAATGAAATTGCTGCGGTTCTGATAGTCAAGGAGCTTTCCAGGACTCTCATTTTACTGAAGTTGCTGGACTTTTTGCCCTGTAGGTGCCCAAATCAATCATCAGGCAGAGGATAATCTTATTCAGCAGCCTTCCTTTGCTACTTTTTCACATTTTTTTTTTATTTTCTGAGAGCAAGGCCTTCCATTGGAATAAAACTAGCGGTTTAAAAGCAAAAAATCTTTTAACATTTAATGTGAAACAAGGTTATTTGCGTAAGTCCTTACACCTGAGGAAGATCTGGATAAACGCACCCGGTGAGTTTCTGATGGTTTTGGTTTTTAAGGATGCACAGCTTTTAATAAAATAGGATTAATGACTGGTGAACCACGGGGCTTGTGAAATTCACTTTGTATTTTGAAGAACTCCAGGGAATGAGATCCTGTCAGAGCAGGAGCAGTTGGAGTAGGAGAGGAGTGCCCAGCCCCAGGAACCCCCCACAGCCTCTGGGGTGTCCTTGTGCCTGGCAGCCTCGGGAAGCAGAGGGCAGGGAGGGGAAGGCTCCTGCTGGGTGCTGTTCTTCCCTTCTGCTGTTGCTCTGGATTTATCCAGAGGTTTCTGTGGATGAGGGAAGTTCAGCAGTGTGGCAGCCGCAGCAGGACAGGAACGCTGGCCACCACTGGGGCCTTTTTCATCTGGAAGGGACGGGAAGGAAGCTGGGGGCACGGAAGCTGCTGAGTAGATGAGTCAGGCTGCTCATGAAATTCATCCCAGATGGAGCTTTGTCCACTGGCACTGCAGCCCGCTTCCCTCTCGCTTTTTTTCTTCCTGATTATAACTTCAAACAGCCACGAGGCACTGGAAGACAGTGCCTGCATTGCCTCATTGAAGGGAAAGGACAGAGGATTGTTGAAATCCCCTAAAAACTCTCTCTTTTGGGGGGGTACAATGATCTCTCTTAGAGTCTTTGACAATGTTCCTATTCGAATATCTTTGAAGGCAGAATACAAAAATAAAAGAAGCTTCCAGCTACTAAGGGAGTCTCAAACTAAAGGGATTCATCCATCAGAACTATGGATGTTATGTCCTCTTGCCCTCCCACAATTTTCAGGCTGGTGACAAGTTTATGGCTTGGGCTGCCAGCCACTGAGGATGTCATTGAGGGCATGAAATTCCAAGTTCTTGCCGAGGATATCCTTGTGTAACTCCTGTGGAAGAAACCAGCAGGTCCTTTCGGTGGCAAAACAGGCAACTGCGATGCCAAGGCTGCTGCAGAACGAACCCAGAGCCACACAGACCTGATGCACACGGGGGCTTTTTGGATAGAAAGGGATCAGTTCAGGGCAATTGTTGGGCTGGTTTGAAAATATTTCTGAGCTGAACTGAGGCTGGCATTGGTTGTGCCAGAGTCAGGCCCTGTGTGCTGTGAGGAGGTGCTGGTTTGGTGGGGACGTGTAAAGCTGATGGAGAAGGTGTCACGTAGCTGGAAAACTTTTCTAATCCTAAATTTGCATTGAGTAATGTGGATGTTGCTGTGGAATTCTTCTGTCTCTGTGTTTTAGAGTGAAGCAA
Source organism: Pomatostomus ruficeps (assembly GCA_013400735.1). Lineage (NCBI taxonomy): Eukaryota > Metazoa > Chordata > Aves > Passeriformes > Timaliidae > Pomatostomus > Pomatostomus ruficeps. Next base: position 21,980 of record VYZT01027993.1, on the reverse strand, counting down.
GGCTTAACTTGGTGTTAAAACCAACAGCTGCAGCTCATGGAATCCCAGACTGGCTTGGGTTGGAAAGGACCTCAAAGCTCATCCAGTGCCACCCCTGCCATGGCAGGGACACCTCCCACTGTCCCAGGCTGCTCCCAGCCCCAATGTCCAGCCTGGCCTTGGGCACTGCCAGGGATCCAGGGGCAGCCCCAGCTTCTCTGGGCACCCTGTGCCAGGGCCTGCCCACCCTGCCAGGGAACAATTCCTGTCCAATTCCCATCCAATGCCCTTCTCCTGTCCCTGCACACAAATCGCTCTTTCCCCGTGTCAGGAACAGCTTCTCTTCACTTGGAACACTCGGGGTGGCCTGGGAGATGTCCCGGGTCCTGAAACGACAGAACTGGGAACGACAGAACTGAGGTCGCGCGGCGGGAGAGTCCCTGAGGCAGGAACAGCTCCTGCCTGAGGCTGCCTGAGAAATGTGTCCAGTGGGACTGTGCAGTCTTGGGAAGAACAGTTCCTTTCCAGGCCAAAAGCTTTGGGGACTGGTTCATTGCAATTGTCTGTATCCCTATAGCGTCTGCTGGAATTCTGCTTTTTGGGATTTAGTGGGAAACCACCTTCTGTCTCCTGATACGGGTGAATGGGTGCACATGCTCCAGGTCTTTCTAAGCAGAGGGGCAGTTATTTGTAGTGCAAAAGAAGTGAGGTTTTTTTGGATTAAATGCAGTTGTAGAACAGGCACACAAAGATTTTAATTTTAAGGCCTGTGCAGGTCCATCTTGTCAGCCAACATTTGTTTGCAGTTCTTGTACTGCTATATATGATCTTTAAGCAAAATCAATTGCAGCTTGATATTACACGGGAAATTAAGAATAATGAAATCCATCACCGAGGTCCCATTGTGAGCAGACAGGCTGAAACACTTGTTAATGTGCTGGTTTACTCACAGAAACGCTCTTTCCCCTTCACTCAGCCTCCTGATCAAATTTTAACAGGAGCTTTGACATTTACATGACATTCACATCTGTAGGAGCAGTGTTTCCTTTCCCCCACTGCTCCGTTCTCGGCGTTAACATTCTGCTGGAAGCAGGGAGAGGGACTGGAGCTGGGAAGCAGCGAGAAGCGATCACTGTAATAAATTGGTTGAGTTCTCCAGGCTGGCTACAACTCTTTCAGCTTTCTGGAGAGGTGGGGGAAAGCCTTTAACCCACGTGCTGGTGGCAGTTTCTGTGGCGTTATCCAGCAGATCGCCTGGGCACAGACCCCTCGTCGCTTTTGGCAGAAGGAATTGTGCAGGGGGAGGAATAAAGTGCTGCTGGCGTGGATTTGGATGAGGCTGCAGGCTCAGGAGCTGGAACCTGAGATTGGGCTGGAAAACCCCCGGGGAAGGAGGAGGGTGGAGGATGCTCAGCCAGAGGATCCCTTGCTGAGCTGACTGGGGACCTTGGAAAGGGGGCAGGGATGAGCAGGGCAGGGTCTTGCTCACAGTGTCCAGGAACACTGGGAGCTCCACCAGTGCTTCCCATTTTACCTGTTTGTGCAGCTCCATCCCCTCGTGAGTGCTGAAATGCTCTGCAGAGCCTCCGAAAAGCCACGGAGCCACGTTCAGCTCTGGTTCTGCTCCAATCAGAGCTGATGGAGGGGTGTGTGTTCCATGGGCATGCAGGAGTGGGTTGGTTTTCATGGAAAATGGGGGCGTTCCTGGGCTGGAGAGGTTTTGTTGCATGGAAAGGAGGAAGGATGTGGAAAACGTGGATGTGTGGATGTGAAGTTTGAAGCAGGCGTTGAAGGAGTGCAGCTGCCCTGAGCATGACCAGCGCCAGGCTCAGAAGGATTAATCTACATTCTATATAAAAATAAAGCTTCATTTTCAGATGTTTCCATTTCCCCTGTCTGATGGCACAGCCTTTCTGGGGAGCTGTGTGCCAGCCTTGCCCTGCTGTGTGTTATTTAATAACTGTGTTTATGGTTCAGTCTTGTTCTTAATTCCATCATAACCACATCTGGCAGGTGGATTTAGAGGTCGAATTAGCAGAGTCTCTACTTGAAATAATGCATCCAAACGGAGCTACTTAAAAATACAAACCCACATGTTTCCCAGATCGCAGGGTCTAGAGCTGTTGGCAGTGGCTCCTTCTCCTGTGGGCAGCATGGAACCATTCAGCCATTTGAGCTGACCCATCCTTATGTACTTTCAGGCAGGCCATGGGCTTGAGTTTTTGTTAAGAACAGAAAGGGAGCTTTGCTGGTTGGTCTCAAGACACCAAATAAGTTCTTCCTTTCTTCCCTTTTTTTCAATCCCGTTGCACCAAGTAGCAAGTGTGTTGTTCCATTGCTGGCATATTGTGCAGAAAGGGAAAATAAAAACCTTTGTGTCCTTAGGAGGAGGGTCACAGCTCCAAGGGATTGGCTGCATCGTGCAGCGGTGTCGGCTGGGAGGTGGTGAAGCACAGCTAATGAATTTGGACTCTGAAATCAGCTATAATGAGGAACTCAGAACCTGGAAAATTCTATTTGAGAACTGTTAGGAACAAACCCAGCGCTTCTCACCTGCAGGCTGGATGTTGGCTCCGAGGTGGGCAGGCATGTCTAATGGCAAAAGATTGGTCATTAGATTTTAATCTGCTGGGCTTGATGCGCATGCTGGCTCCTCTGGAGAGGGGTGGAATTAGGAACAGGAGGTAAAAATTGCATCTTCTCTCTTCAAATATATTCTTAGGAAGTGATCCAATGTCTCGTCCCCCACTTCTGTGCCATCCCCGGTTTTTGGTGTTGTTGTATCAGCTTTTTCAAAGGGTTGCATTGCTCTTTCAGATAATGCAGGCTTTAGTTTCTTGTTTTATTTTCTTAAAAGAACCTGAAACTGAATTTGGTCTTGGGCTTAAAAAGAAAAAAAAAAAAAAAAGTAAAAAGCAAACCAAAGGAAAACAAGACCTTCTGCTGTTTTTGCAACAAGACTGTGAAAAAGCAAATGTGGAGCACTGGCCAAAGTCGGAACCCAAACCTTGCCAGGAGATCCCTGCTATCAGCCAGCCTCCCGTGCTGGGTTCCTCGGAAGGCATTTCGGAGGGCTCTGCTCCTTGGCGAGCTCTGCTCCCTTCCTGCCTCTCTTGAGTGGTCATTTAGAAAATCGTTTCCTTCAAGTGCTCAATAAACAAGTGGCTTTGTTGTTAAAATTCTCAGGGGAATTCAGCGCTTGCGGGGACCATTGAGCCTGCCTGGCTGAACATTCCCTCTCACAGAACAAAGCGTGTCATGGGTAATATTCCCTCTCCTCAGCCAAAGGCTGATTGCTCAAATTACTCTGCCTCTCCCTAACAATTTATGCTTGTTTAAGGCCCATATATTCATATTTGTTATTGTGCCAGCCTTGTCCTTTTGCTGGAGTAGTTTCCTGCCCTCCTTGGTGTCCCCTGCTTCCAAAGCGTGTTCTGGAGAGAGGGATTATATTGCTTTTTTTTGCCTGTGGTTTCCCGGAGTGAGCAACCACTCTCTTGTGAGACCTGCTGTGCTCCCAGCATCATCACAAGGTGTGAGCTGAGGTTCCATCTGGGGCTTGGGGATTTTCTGCGTTTAAGGACTGGATAAATCAAAGAACAGCTCGGTGTTTTGGAGCTGTGTGGGCAGTATGCAAATGTGCCGTTCCCAAGGATTGAACCAAGCATTTCCCCCTAATGTTTGTAGTGAGGAGAATGGGGCCTCTAAGGGCTGGGGGAGCACTGCCAGAGGAGAGTTCAGCAGGAACTGCAGAGATGGGGCAGGGGTGAGTGGATTCAAACTGTGAGAGAGTAGGTCTAGATCAGGTATTGGCAGAAAGTTCTTCCAGTTCCTCACCACCCTCACAGGGTGCCCAGAGAAGCTGGGGCTGCCCCTGGATCCCTGGCAGTGCCCAAGGCCAGGCTGGACATTGGGGCTGGGAGCAGCCTGGGACAGTGGGAGGTGTCCCTACCATGGCAGGGGTGGCACTGGATGGGCTTTAGGGTCCCTTCCAACCCAAACCATTCCTTGATTCCAGGGTGCTGCTCAGGGAAATGCTGGGAAGAGCTGATATCCTCTCTTCCCTCTCTCTCCAAACAGCCTACACGGTGTAGGCCCTGTATGGAAAATCTGGGCAACTCTCCTGTCCGCAGGCACCCCGATCTCCGTGTCCCTCCCGGGATAACGGAGGCAGGACTGGTTATGCTGCAGCCTTGCCTGGCTCAGGGCAGTTTGAATCCTTTGGTGTGGAGCAGAGCCTGAGCTGGTGCTGTGCCCTGCGCACCCAGTCCAGCTGTGCACGTGTCTCACCAGAATTCGGTGGGAGTTGCTGATGTGAGCACAGATCCAGCTCTGCCGGGCTCCTGGGAGGGTTTCCAGGGATGCCTGGTTCTGGCAGGCTGGGGTGTGCTGGCTGTGGTGCCAGGGGCCAGCGCTGGGGTGTCTGAGCCTGCAGGAAACCTTCCCCGGTTCGTGGCCATGTGCAATCTCACCTAGAAATACTCCAAAGCCTGGGGCCCTCCTGGTCAGGGCTGCGGCTGGAGAAAAGCCTGGTCCCGTTGGAATCGGCCTTTAGGGAGGCAGCATTTGGCACGGTGCCGCTTTTCCCTGCAGGACCCTGCTGGCCTGGTCCCATTGGAATCGGCCCTTAGGGAGGCAGCCCTTGGCACGGTGCCGCTTTTCCCTGCAGGACCCTGCCGGCTCTGCTGGAGCACACAGAGCAGCTGGAGGGGTGTGTGTGTGTGTGCAAGAAGCTTTTCCAGAGCCTCAAACACCTGGAGGCAGGCACAGCTGGAAGCTGCAGAGGAACAGGCTCAGTGTGACTTTTCTGGGTGGATGAGCACCCCCTGGTTTGCTTTACACTGCCCGGGGTGTGCTGGAGCCCCCCAGCCCTGTTCCTTTGTGTTTCCATTCCCTTTCCCCTCACTCTGGTCCTTCAAGTTCTGTTTTCTCTGGGATATGTTCCCCTTAGGAATGTACCCAATACATCGCTACAGTTCCACTGAGGGGAGAACCATCACGTCAACTTGATTTATTGCTGCCTCAGTAGGAATATTTTGGGAAGCTGTTGTATTTGCTGGATGCCTGTGGGTCCTGGGCAGTGAACTCCTCTCGTGTTTGCCAGTTCTTCACTGACCTGTGCATCTTCCAGCATGATCTTCCCTTCCAAAGCTCTGTGTGCATGGGATACAGACATACAAGCTTAGCTGCTCAGAATTTTTTTCACCTTTTTTCTCAGCTTTTCTTCACCTTTTTTTCCTAATTAAAAATCTGTATTCCCTGTGCTGTAACCAATTATATCACTCATGTCTTGAAACACTTGAAGCTGCAGCAGCAGCAGGATTCGCAATGGGAATGGTGGGGCCTTCTGAAGGCACAGCCAGCCTGGCTCTGCTGCTTCCAACGCCCTGAACTTGTCCAGTTTCTCTTCCCCTGAGGCGTTGCCCTCATCCCCACCTCGGTGCCCTCCATTGCTGGCTTAGGTGTGCAGCCTTTGTAAGGTTTGCCCGCAGTTTTTTGGGAACTCTGTGTTTTGAAGACCCTGCTATGCCACATGGCTCCATCCTCCTCTGGTTGGAATAAATGGCAGAGGAAAGGAGAGACACCTCAGCTCTGCGCCTGCTGCTCTCCTGGCCTCAGGTTTAACAGCTCCTCCGCTCCAGCCTTTTGCTGCAGCCCAAGGTGCCATCCTTCCCTCCGTGCCCAGGAGGAGGGGATGGAAGCAGAAGTCTCAAGGTGGGAGCACCACAGAAGCGTGGCTGTGTTCTGGTACACGTTCCTCCCCTAGACTCTTCTATGGCTATCACCACTAATTTTAATTTTGCTCCAAAGGATTGCATCCAACGATAGCAGAGGGAATGGAAATTTTAAAAGCAGGGCACATGAAAGCAGCTTTCCCCATTGTACTGGGAGCCATCAATGGAGAACAATGCTTGTGGCCCAACAATTTTGGGGGAAATCTGAATTTAAAAAGCTCTTCCCTGACAGCTGTATCCAAATGCAGGCTTTCCTCTGGCTTGTTGCTGCTCCAGGATGGCACTTCCAGCCTGGCACACAGGACAGACGGAGGAATGCAGGACCCAGGGAACTCTCTTCTTTAAATCACACTGCCAGGTAGCAGCAGGGTTACCTGGGCACTTCTCAGCGTTCCCTCAGTTGGTGCTTCCAAGAGCCGAGCACTTTTACAGTCTTTTCATTTTCTCCGTATTTTTAAACCCTCCAGAAGCACCGATCAGAGGGCCCATTAACACCTCAGCTCCGGCCTAATGAGGAGCACAACTCCTGTGCTGGAGATATCGATTTGCTCGGCTCCAGTTGTGTTTCTCCCGTGAATTCTTTGTGCTCTGCCCTCAGCTGTGCTGGCTGTTTACTCACAGCACAGCCGAGTGAGGAGAAGATGAACTGCTGGAATTCTGCTGCTCAGGCATTGATGCATTGCCTCTCCCTCTGCGTTCTTTAAATGCCAGAAATCCCCTGCTTTTGTTTGGAACGTCTTTTTAATCTCCTCTTTCATCCATGAAGAAAATGGAGCGCTGAGCTCAACAGTTCTCCTTTCTTTTCCCCCGAAGGTGTTGCTTTCCCTTCAGTGGCACCTTTCTGGTGCGTTCCACCTCTGAGAAGTAAAAACGGGCAGAATTTATCCCATATTTGTGTATGGAGATAATTTCCCTTAGGGTTTTTTTTTGGGTTTTTTTTTTTATCAAGCAGTTTCACGTGGGTACTTCATCAGGATTCCTGGATTTTCACGACTTTGTCCTGACTTTCATTTTATCTGTGTGACATTAGGAAAACAAAAGGATCTAAATTAACAGTAACAGTGAATAATGCTGTCTAAATTGAAGAATAAAATGGAAGAGGATAAACCATCAGTAAACGCACTGCTAAAATGCCCTGAAACAGGCTGCTTACCTCCTTTTTTTGATATATTGCCTTTTCTGAGCTCAGACAAACACTTATTCCTTAAAAGCAATTTCAGATTCATTTATCCTTGCAGGATATAACTTTACCCTGTAACATCTCTTGTGACTAAAATATTGTTTTGGAGGAAAAAATATATAAAGAAAGAACCTTACGTTTAAACCTTTTGCTGCTGCATTGTGAGGTTTTTTTGAGGTAGGAGTTGGAACAGAACGGTTTTATGATGTCTGTGCCAAAGCAGGATCGGCTGCTCCCTCTGTCTCTCTCCCAGTTCCGTCACTGGCTGGTTTCTGACGTTTTATGTGAAATCCAAAGGATGTTAAAGCCTCTCTTTCCACGTTAGGCTGTTCCCAAAGGATGTTCTTGTCTTAGGACTGGGTTAGAGGATGAATTCTGGATAAACTCTGCAAAAATCAGTGTAAATCCAGCAAGGCACACTTGGTTTTAACTTATCAGTTATGTTTTTTTGCATCATTTTTTTAAAGGCATGGTTGGAATATAGGCTTAATGTTGTTTTTGGGTTTTTTTAATAAATTAATTCTTGGGATTGCATTTACTTTTTTCCCCAGTTTTGTTGGTGTAGTTTATATCAAACTGTGGGTGCTGGCAGAGTGCTGTGCTTTCCACTTCTCATTTTGGAATTAAAAAAAAAAAAATCCTGGTCTTTAGGTATGAAATAATTACAAATTACCCAAAGTTACTCAGGTTGGAGCAACCTGGTCTGTGGAAGGCGTTTCTGCTCATGGCAGGGGCTGGAACTGTAAGGTCCCTTCCAACCCAAACCTTTCGAGGGTTCTATAAAAATGAGCTTTTTAAAGAAGTGGCTTATTATTGGTGAGTTCTCTCCTTACTCGTGCCTCTATTTCAGGGTGTTCCTCTTCAAAAGAATTGGGAAGAGCTGTGTTTCTCCGTGCTGGATGTGGAACACTTCCACCTTCTCCTGCGGCTTAGAGACAGAGAGAAAAATGATGCTGCTGATAATAAGTGTGAGGAGGGACCACAGCTCAGGGAAAGGCAATGCAGCGACAAAGAAATTAAGTACAGCTTCAAAAAGTCAAATATCTTGTTAAGTCTGGGCAGAAATCAATAAGAGCTTTTGAGAATGGTGGTATTGAGCATTCTATTTTGAGACATACTTGTGTCTCTGGAAAAGCGGAGCAGGCGGCTCCGGCAGGGATGCAGATGAATTTTGCAGTGACTTTTCCTACCTGTGCACGTTGGGAAGCCAGGGCTGTCTGTCCTGCTGTGCTTCTCGAGCTGTGCCGGGGTTTCCAGGCGCCTCTTGGCACCTTGGCTGGCCCGTTCTGGGGATGTGTTCCTGGTGATCTCTAGAGCTGCCTGAAAGGGGGTTGTGGTGAGGTGGGGTCAGGCTCTTCTGCTGTGTCTCGTGAGAGGATGAGAGGAAATGGCTTTAGGGGGTGTTCAGATCAAATACAAGAAAAATAAATCACTAAAAGAGTGGCCAGGCACTGGAATGAGCTGCCCAGGGCGGTGGTGGAGTCACCGTTCAAGAAGTGTCTGGAGGTGGCCCTTGGGGTGTGGTTTGGGGGTGATGGTGGTGGTGCTGGGGAGGGGGTCCTGACCTTAGAGGGCCCTCCCCACCTTGCTGACTGTGACGAGAGCCCCGTCTGTGAGCTGTGCTCGCCCTGAGCCTCATGGGGATGTGTCCCCAGGTCTCCGAGCAGGTCCCTGCAGCTCCCGGGACTGGGGGAAGCTTCCCAACGCTTCCCAGCCTGCAGGGTCTGCGGGGTCTGGCTGTCCTCCCCTGGCCCATTAGCGGTGCTCTCCTGTTACAGGGAAGGAAATGATCCCGGGTTTTCCATTTCCATCAGGGCTCAGCTGTGACGTCAGTTTTGACGTGGCCCTGGATGAGGAGCGGTTGTGTTGAGGCACTGAAAGTGCAGATTCTGAGCTGTTCCCCAGCTCTCTCCTCTTCCCTCCCTGCTTGCGTTGGACCTGCTCTGGCTGGGGGTTTGGCCAACGCTGCTCTAAGTGGAGAACAGGAGAGAATTCTGGAAAGCAGCTGCATTTTCCTTGTGCCTGGTTACCCACAGCTGCAGGCTCTGCTGTTTGATGCAGTGGCAGCTGCTCTGTGTGGAGGCCCCTTCTTCCTGGAAAGAAGAGCTGCAGGAGGCCAAGTAGGTGATTTGAATCTTTGGGTCTCAGTGCTGCTCTGTGCCCTTTGTGGGAGGGATATCTCTGTGCCTGCAGCAATGAAACTTGACTTGGACTGGAAAATAAGAGCAAATTGTGCTGAAGTCAACTGAAATAGGAGTTGGACTTGGTGCCAAGTTGCAAACTGTGGGTTTCTCCATCATTCCTGTGCAGAGAGCAGCCTAAAACAGAGATTACTTTGCTGCGAGGCCCACAGAAACGTATCTGTTCTCTTGTACTTGCAGCAGTTAATGGCACAAATCTGCTGCTGGCTGCGAGGGTTTATCGCTGTGGAAAGAAGCTGCTCGTGTTGCACTGAGCGCCGCGGCTCAGCACGTTCCGGGGCTGGGTGGTAGGGGAGTGAGTGATCCTGGGACGTGCACGATTGGTGTGAACGATCCTGGGACGTGCATTATTGGTGTAAATAATCCTGGGATGTGCATTATTGGTGTAAATGATCCTGGGACGTGCATTATTGGTATAAACAATCCTGGGATGTGCACTATTGGTGTAAACGATCCTGGGACATGTGTCATTGGTGTAAATGACCCTAGGACGTGCACTATTGGTGGAAATAATGCTGGGACGTGCATTATTGGTGTAAATGATCCCCGGAATGTGCACTATTGGTGTGAACGATCCTGGGATGTGCACTATTGGTGTAAATGATCCTGAGACATGCACGATTGGTGTAAATGATCCTGGGACATGAATTATTGGTGTAAATGATCCCCGGAATGTGCACTATTGGTGTGAACGATCCTGGCATGTGCATTATTGGTGTAAATGATCCCAGGATGTGCATTATTGGTGTGAACGATCCTGGGACGTGCATTATTGGTGTGAACGATCCTGGGATGTGCACTATTGGTGTAAACGATCCTGGGACATGTGTCATTGGTGTAAATGACCCTAGGACGTGCACTATTGGTGGAAATAATCCTGGGACGTGCATTGTTGGTGTGAATGATCCTGGGACGTGCATTATTGGTATGAGTGATCCTGGGATGTGCATTATTGGTGTAAACGATCCTGGGATGTGCACTATTGGTGGAAATAATGCTGGGACGTGCATTATTGGTGTAAATGATCCTGGTACATGCACTATTGGTGTAAATGATCCTGGGACGTGCATTATTGGTATGAGTGATCCTGGGACGTGCATTATTGGTGTAAATGGTCCTGGGACATGCACTATTGGTGTAAACGACCCTGGGATGTGCATTATTGATGTAAACAATCCTGGGATGTGCAGTATTGGTGTAAATGATCCCGGGATGTGCATTATTGGTGTAAATGACCCTAGGACGTGCACTATTGGTGGAAATAATGCTGGGACGTGCATTATTGGTGTAAATGATCCTGGGACGTGCATCATTGGTGTAAATGATCCCGGGATGTGCATTATTGGTGTAAATGGTCCTGGGATGTGCAGTATTGGTGTGAATGACCCTGGGACATGAATTACTGGTGTAAATGATCCTGGGATGTGCAGTATTGGTGTGAATGATCCTGGGATGTGCAGTATTGGTGTAAATAACCCTGGGACCCTCTTCCAGGAGCACAGTGGCATTTCCTCTGGGCTTCCAGGTGAGCTGGAAGGAGTTTCATCCTAAACCTGTGGGTTTGTGTTGCCAGACCAAGTAAGGTGCTGGAGGGCACTGAAAGAGTTCCAGGGGGGAACCAGTTGTGCTCCAGGGCAGAAACCTCGGCCTCAGGGGTGTTGAAGGTGTGGCTTCACTCAGCTCTTCCAGCTGTGGCAGCAGCCCTGGTACCTGGCTGCCTTTTTCAGCGTGGACGGCAGAACTGGAGCATTCGTTTTGCTTTTCTTGTTGTTTCCTCCCACTGGGGGGAAAGACATGTTTTGAAATGAGCAGGTGTATATTTTCATAAGCCCCAAGCACTCCTTTGTGGATGAAAGAGTTGTAAAACATCTGAAAGCTATTTTCTTTGACATGAGCTTCTCTGTTTAAAGAATGTGGGGAATCGTTTCTTATTCAGGCTGAAGCAGATGAAATTGTTACAATGTTCTGATGTAATGGACTGTATGAAACGGATATTTGGGCCTTTCTAAATAAAATGCTTTTGGAACACGTTTGAAGCTGTGAGCTGACTCAGATTACCTACGAGAAAGAAAGGAGAATTTCCCATAACATGCTGGAAAATGTGTGCTAGTGTTGAGCAGAGTGTGTTCAAAGGGAGCTGGCCCTTTGGTTTTGGGGTGAGGAATATGTTGTTTGATGGTGGGATGTGAAAAGTGCCCTTGTGGAGTCCCCATCCCTGGAAGTGTTCCAAAAATGTGTGGAGGTGGCACTTGAGAACAGGGTGGGGGTGCTGGTTGACCTTAAAAGTTGGACTTGATCATCCTAAAGGTCATTTCAAACCTTGATGATTCGATGGCTGTGCAGTGTTGTTATTAAGAATTACGTAAATCAATAACGCTGGTAAATGGTTGAGCTGTTTGCTGGGGGAACAGCACTTCCCTTCACAGGGAAACGTTCTTTTAATTGGATTGATTGGAATCTGTGCAGTGTTTTGGTGGAGTGAGGCAGAATGCATAACATGGGATTTATTCTGGGCCGATTCAGTTTTGCAGATAAATCCTGGCTGCAGTTGGTGCTAAGTGATTGATCCACCAGGTGAAATGGTTGGCATGCCAGCAGTTGATACCACATTTTATTTTTTTCTCCTTGCTGTTGCTCCCTGCTGCCCCTGAAGTTTTCATCCCTGAGGGGATGTTGCTGACAGGGTATGAATGTGAGAGAGCTCAGGCGTTCCATGCAAAATTTGGGAAGCCTGGTAGGCTTAATTAGCATTGGGACCATATGCTTCCAGTCTGGGGGTCCTGTCCAGGGAATAGGAAGTGGCTGATCTCGAGCAGAAGAGGGGCTCAGTCTGAGGAGCTGTCGGGGGGGTTGGATTTCGCAGTTTGCGGAGCATCTCGAGCTGTGCAGCTTCCCCTGCCCCTGCTGCTCTGCGTGGAGCACCGAGCCTGGAGTCTGGATCAGCAGCGCTGCCACCAGCAGGAGTGGGGACAGCCACCCGCGAGGGATGGGGCCGTGTGACACTGATTTGTCTCTCACCTCCCCCAGGCCTCCCGAGAAAGTGCATTTGTGAACAGCTGCGGTGTCACAAGCTCCTGTCCCCATGGAGGGGGCACTTTGCTGGTGTTTTTTGTGCCAGGCATTGGTACTTTTTGTCTGCTGCCAGGCAGAGACAGCAAAGGTGGGTTCAAGCAGCTCTGTGTGTTCCTCAAGGTCGGTAAATCCCCCTGATTGTGGGGTCAGGACAAATCACAGCTCTGGTAACTGAGAGACCAGAGCCCACTGCAGGCCAGAAGGACGAATGCTGGGCTGTACCGAGAGAAGGGTGACCAGCAGCTCGAGGGAGCTGATTCTGCCCCTCTGCTCTGCTCTCGAGACCACACATGGAGTTCTGCATCCAGCCTGGGGTTCCCAGCACTGGAAGGACTTGGAGCTACTGTAGCATGGACAGAGGAGGCCCCAGAGCTGCTCCAGAGCTGGAGCCTCTCTGCTCTGGAGCCAGGCTGGGAGAGCTGGGAGTGCTCCCCTGGAGAGGAGAAGCTCCAGGGAGAGCTCAGAGCCCCTTCCAGGGCCTAAAGGGGCTCCAGGAGAGCTGGAGAGGGACTGGGGACAAGGGATGGAGGGCCAGGAGCCAGGGAATGGCTTCCCAGTGCCAGAGGGCAGCGATGGATGGGATATTGGGCAGGAATTGTTCCCTGGCAGGGTGGGCAGGCCCTGGCCCAGGGTGCCCAGAGAAGCTGGGGCTGCCCCTGGATCCCTGGCAGTGCCCAAGGCCAGGCTGGACATTGGGGCTGGGAGCAGCCTGGGACAGTGGGAGGTGTCCCTGCCCATGGCAGGGGTGGCACAGGATGGAATTTTGGGTCCCTTCCCACCCAAACTGTCCTGGGATTCCATTCTTTTCTCCTGGTACAGAGTATTTCCCGTGGTGCTGGTGGCCTGACACGTGTGAGACACGGGATCAAAGGCCCTGTGTGCTCTGGGGCTGTGGTGTGCATGGGCAGCTCTGTCCCGCGGCACTGGCAGTGCCTGCTGGCCAGGGACAGGGAATAAATGAGTGCAGCCCTCTCGGCAGGGCTGGCCCTTCAGAGTCTGGGGGAAGAGCTGCTCGAGGCCTTGCTGTGCCTGTATTGCCGAGTGGGGTGGCTGCACCCTCAGTCCAGCCCAGCAGAACCCGGGCAGTGCCTTCGCTGAGGGGAACTTTCCTTCTTTGTAAAGAAAAAGGTCTGTTTGAAAAGCAGTTCTGGTCATGCTTCGACACAGCATGCTGTTGTTGTTTCGCTGCGTGCCCATATTTGCATGTTGTGCATGAATCAGGGCAGGGAAGCAGCACAGTACAGCTGTAGGTGAAGCCACCGTGCAGCACCAGCCTTTCTTCAGTCCTTGTTACTCCCTGACATGGGAGGGGAAGCACTGTTCAAACGCTGGAGCCTGCTGAGAATGCAGCTGCATCAGCTCAGTTCAATCGCTCACTGAAATCAGGCTGGAGGCAGGACAGCAGCAGTTAAAGTCATCACAGAAGGCCTTTCAAGGCAGTTTGTCCCCAGCACCCCTGGACAGCCATACCTGTGCTCTGGTGCCTCGTTGGACTGACAGCCTGGGCCTGGGTGTGACGCTTTGCTGCTGCAGTCCCAGGTGCAGCACTCTCACATTTCCCATCCCTTCCCCTTGCAGCACCACTGGAACACGAGAGGGGATGACTGAAGAAGTGAATTGAGGTGTGTGTGTAGCTGAGCTGGGTGCTGGGGAATTCAGGAACGTCCTGGGAATGACGGAGGGCTGTCCTAAAGGAGGGTGGGTTTGTCCTAAGTGTGTGGTCACTGTTGGAACAGCAAAATGGAGCTCAAATTTAAGTCGAGGTCCGTGATTGGACCTCCCTCACTCAGGGATGGGGTACAGGAGCCAGAGGGGCTGGCTGGGCTCTTGCCAGCAGCTTCAAGCTGAGGGAAGAGAGATTATCCAAATTCTTGCCTGACTCTTGATCCAGATGTGATGCAGTTCTATGTATGGCACAGATCCCTCCTGGGCAAGCTGGGGGTGCTGGATTGCACTTCTTTCTGTGAAGACTCAGCGTTTCTTTTCTTCATTTGGCCATGATGTTGTGTCAGGAGGGATTTCACTGAATTATGGACTGATTTGGGCTGGAAGAGACCTTAAAGATCTTCTCATTGCAACCCCTGTGCTGTGGGCAGGGGCCAGGTGGCTCAGAGCCCCATCCAGCCTGGGAAGTGTGATCCTGGAGGTGTGAAAGGGCTGCAGGTTCTCCCTGGAACAGAGCTGGGTGTTTGAACCCCCATGGTTTGGTTGCCTGCAGGTGCTGCTGTGCGGAGGACAGGGAGTGGTGCAGGTGTTGGGTGGGAGGCAGGGTGGTGGCAGCAGCAGTGACCTGTCACTGGTTTGTACCCACAGCGCCTCAGCTGGAAATGGTGTTCCAAGGCAGCATTCCTGAGAATCCTCTCTGTGTTAAACAAACCAAGAACCCCACCCCAAACCAGCCCTGCCCAATCCCTGGGTGTTGGACACTTGAGTGTCTTGGCAGCAGAGCCCTGCACTGCCAGGGGTTTGCCTGGCTCAGAGCTCTGCTCCGTGTGTGTTTGTGTGAGGGAATGAGCTGGCAGAGACAATAAAACAACCTCTGCCAGGCTGGAGGCTCTGCGGCCACCCCATCCCATAATTCTGCCCAGCACTTTGATTGTTCTCCCCGTACCTGCTTTCCTCCAAGGAGAAGCAGCTCTTCTTTCCTGGCTTAGTTTTATTCCCTTTGTCCCAAGTTTTATTCCCTTTGTCCCAAGTTTTATTTCTCAGAAAGCTCTTGTCAAAAGCTGCTCTCAACCCCTGCAATGATTTCGTAAATACCTATATTTTATGTGTCTGTATAGATACATGCACTGTCACACTGCACCTGGATGATGCATGACCTCGCAGCTTGAACATTTTTTGTTTTAATTTTCCTTTCTTGTGGAGATTATTTCAATTAGGCAGTAATCTTAATCTTCTTGATTTAAAAGATTTTTTTCCATCAGCATATTTCACGTATATGCTCATATTCATGAGGCAAACATTTCTTACGTTTGTGCACGTAATTTTTCTTTCTATCTACAAATAATAGTGAGAACTACACTTTAAAACCTCTTTTCTTTGTGTTTCTTGTTCTTGCAACTGCTCCTTTTCTTCACTGTCTTTATGAATAAAGGTAACATTAATGTCAAAATATTGGTGGGGAAACTCTCTGTTGCATCCTGTGTGATTCAAGATCTCTGTTGTGCTGCAAGACAATCCCTTCTTTGCTGTGGGGAGCACTTTTATGAGATTATGCAGTGTGGGGAAGTTGATTTATCAGCTTTAGAATGCAGATCTGAATAAAACCTGGGCATGGAGCTCTTTGGAGTAAGAAAACTGAGAACTGTTGCTGAGCTCAGCTCATGGTTTGCTGGTTTGAGCGTCCTGGGGGGTGATCCCTCTCTCCATCTCTGTTCTCTCCGGGATGAATGATGGCTGCAGCAGTATCTTTGTGACACAGCTGCTGCTTTTAAATTATAGCTTGATAGACACAGAAATTAACAGCATAAAGGTCTTAAGTCTGTTCCTTTTATAGCTTTCTGGTGTTGATTTGGTAATTGCAAACTGCAGTTAAAATAACTGACCAACCTGACATGGAGGAAATTGATTCAGAACTTCAATCTTGTGCCTCCACGCACTGTTAACTTTGCTCGGCAGCTGCTGGGCGAGACAATCTCATCTCCAGGCTCCCAGCCAGACCCGGGAGGAAGGGAAAAGCACTGCTCAGGGGATCCTCAGCACAGCCAGGGCAGGGATGGCGCTGCCAGCAGCCCTCCCCATGGGTGTGCCCTGGCAGCACAATCACCCTGGCAGCCCCAGGCAACCCAGCCTCTTCCCATCCAAAGGAATTCTCATCTGGGTGACTGCTCGCATTTTCGGGAATCACAGCGTGACTGGCAAGTGACAAAACTTTTAGACCTCATGGGGTGTCTGGGGCTGGGGATGAAGCAGTGGCTGTGGTCCCCGTTTGTGTCGGGAATTTAGGGCCTGGGCTGTGGAGGAGGGGTCTCAGCAGAGTGGGACTGGGGTCTCAGCAGTGGTGCCCTCTGAAGCACCACCTGCGCTGTGCACAGGGCCAGGAAAGGGAAGAGCAGGGGTTGAAAAGTGATATAGGGAGATGGGGAATGGGAGAAAGGTCTGAAATAGGGGGCAGCTGTACAGCAGATGGAGATGATTTTGTCCAAAGAACTGTTGCTGCATAAAGAAAACATGAGAGTGAAAGATAATTTAAAAGGAGAAATGATAGAAAGTGTTTGGAACTCTGTAATCTGGAGTCACAGAATCAGCAGGGTTGGAAAAACCCTTCAAGGTCATGTCCCCATCACTCCAAACCACGTTCCCAAAAGCCACATGCAGACACCTCTCGCACACTGCCAGACACGGTGGCAAGAACGAGGTGGTTTAAAACTTCATTCAGCAGGAGAAAATGTGGCAGACGTTGTGGAACTCAGGCGCAGCAGTGAGGTTGGAACAGAACATTGGTTGGAGAGGCTGTGGCAAAATGGGCACAGGGGCAGGGGGGACTTCAGTCTAAGGAATGAGTGAGGACCCTCAAATGCTGCAGCTGCTGGCAGGAGGAGCTCCCTGGAGCCCCCAGGAGCACAGCTCTGAGGAGGGCAAGGGGTGATTCCTGTGGCTGCTGCCAGAGCCCTGCTTGCAGTGCCCATCCTTGGTTTGTTTGTGGGAGTTGGAGCCAAGGATCCATGGCAGCTGGGCTTGGTATCCAGCAGGGGAGCAGAACATAAGGAAGGGATGATTGAGGAATGAAAAAGGGCTCTTGGAGTAGCTCAGGGGTACTGGAGGGAAGCACAGAGCCACAGGCCTCATGCCAATAGCGGCCAGCTGGTTGGAGCTAATAAGGCCTGGAGGCGGCTGGTGCATGGGAACAGCAAAGCAGGGAGGAATCGCTGTGACTCTAGCGGGGGAAGCTGATGCTAATGCAATTATTGCAGCCTTTGAAGGGATCAGCCTAGGGGGCATTAAGGAACACGGGGGGACAGGAACAAAGGTGCTTGCAGTGACAAAAGGGGGCTGTGAGAGGTAGGAAATGAGAATCAGCTCTCATGGTGCAGAGGAGTTCCGAGCAGAGCTGTGTTGTTCTGCTGCTTCTGCATTGGAAAATAGGAGTATTGGTATGTTGATGATCACCAGCCAAGGAAGAGAGATGAGAGGAGCTACAAAAGGGCCTTGGAGTATGGAGTGGTTGGATAATAAAAAGGCAGATGAGATTCACTCCAGATAAATGTGGAGCGATGTACGCAGGGATCCTCATTTTCATATGAAGCCCGAGCTCTGAGCAGACTGTTATGAATCAGGAGTGAGATCTTTGTGTTAAAATAGGGGATTCTATGAAATGTCAGCTGGGTGCTTGGAAGCTGCCAAAAAGCTGGCTGGAGGGGTAGGAATTATTAGAAAAGGGATGGGAAACAGAAGGGACCATTCTATGACCACATGAATCCAGGATCTCTGCGCAGCCATCATCCTGCCAGCCTGGAGAGCAGCAGTGGGAGCAGCTCAGGGGCTGCTGAAAGGCAGCATCTGCACACAGAATGGAGGCAGCAGCACAGCTCGGTGGGAATTTGCACTCGTCAGGCTGGAAGGGAGCAGGGGAGAGCTCCGTGGGGTTCTGAGCGCTGTGCAGAAGGGGAGTGGGGAATTGGGCTCTTTCCAGTGGGTGCCTGGGCAGTGCAGAGGTTCCCAGGGGCAGCACTGGGTGGTGCACACCCCGTGAGGGCTGCGAGGGAGCAAAAGGGTGACACCTTTTCCTGTGCATGTGGAGAGGGGTCAGTGCAGACATTCCCTGTGCTCCAAGCTCTGGAGCTGCAGGGTTTGGAGCCTTGGGAGCCCTGGGAAACCAGGAACTCAGGCTCAGTCTGATGGAGGCACTCCAACAGCTGCTCTGGGCACTGCTGTGGGCTGGAAGAAAATCTCTGCTGTGACCTGATATCATTGCAAATACCCAGATTTAAACCAGTTTTAGTCAAGGGTTCAACCCAACGGGTTACTTGGGGTTTAGTGTTAGGCATAACTTGTAAGAGTAACTCACGTGTGAGTTATTTACATTTAAATCTTATCTGTGGTGCAGCTCTGTCCAACCTGGCTTATTTTTAGGCAGGAGCTTAAATCACCTAGAAACAGTGACAAAGGGCATCCATCCATGCTGAGAACAAGGAATCCCAAATCAGAAGTGATTTGGAGTCTTCCAAAGAAGAAAATACAATTCCGAACACTGTAATCCCCACTCCTCCCTTCTCCCAGCTGCACAGCATAGGTTCATTTGAAACAAATAAAGAAATATAATAACGGTAAAAACTCGCTCTACTTTCCCCACTTGCTTTTCACAGCTTCCCTGACTTGCTTTTTCCTTCTGATACTTGCTTTTATCCTTTATACTTATGCTTTATATATTCCTTATCTTACTTTAAGATTTATCTATTGGCAAGGAGAGCCTACAGCAGGAGGAAAGGACCCAACCCGTGCGTCCTTACTCTGGTATTGTGCTGGAGACAAAGAATTCTTGATGTCTGTACAGAGCAGAACGGAAATTATTCATGGTTTGTGAGAAATGAAAAAAAGTACTTCTTGAGCATGGGGGAACACTGTGCTAAAGCCATGTAAGTTAATAAAATAATCATGGGGATGAATTATGCATTTCCACTTGGAAGATGTCTTACAGGTTTTAGCAAGACAGGACACAGCAGAGGTGGGTGAGAACCTCCCCTGGGGAGTGGGAAGTTGCTCAGATTCCTTCAGGCCAGGCAGGGGGAGATGACACTTCACTGGAATGTGTTCCAGCACCAAAATCAGGGAGCTGCCACTTTCTCCACTTGGTTGCAGATTGTTTAAGAGTGGCTTTGCACTGATGGAAATAAAAGCTTGGCAATACCTGAGGTTTCTACTGGGGATTCTGGCTTTAGATTCTAGTGTTGTTTAAGGACTTTTGTAAGTTTAACTATTATAAAATTTGTTGAATATTTTATATTTATATTTTTAATGGGTTTATTTTTATGGGTCACATTGCCTCTGGCTTTTGTTTGGCTCAGAAGCGCGCTGGTATGGAAATGTGACTTGGCAGGTGTAAAATATTGGAGATTTATTAAAAGTTTCGCCTAGTTAGTTGTTAAATAAACAGTGCTTGAATACAAATGACAATAATGTTTGAAAACCTGAGAAGAATTGAGGCTGTAAGTCAAATAATTAGCAGTAATATTTAAAATATCCTCCGAAGGAATGCTGTCTCTTTGGGGAGTTTCCTGGGGCTCCTGTTTGGCATAGTTAATCCCCGTGAACTGATGCAAGGGAAGATGGCTGGAACAGGCAGCAAGCAGTGGTTTTGCTTCCCCAAATCCCTCGGAATGTTGTAGTTCTGCTGGCTTGGCTAATTAATGAACTGTCCGTGGGAAGCCCTCCGGGGATCCTTCCCTCCACAGTAACAGTATTGAGTTTTGTAGTTTTTTGTTTCAGACTCTCCTAATAAAAACATCAGGGGATCTCGTGAAAAACTCCTTTAAAATTGGTTCTTGTAAATAACTTTCTATATTTGGAATATGGAAAAAAGAACAAAAAAAAGCAGGATGCTTAAATGAATATTTTATTCCTGTTGGAAAGGAAGAGCACAATTCTGCCACGGTTTCTGTGCCCAAATCATCAGCAGCTCTGCAGCGCTGCTCCCTTCCCCTGCAGCAAGGCAGATTGCCGGGGGATTAAAAAATTTTGTATAAAAATCCCCGTGTGCTGCTGGTGGAACATCACCTGTGTGATAGGATCTGCCATCAGAGGGGAGCAAAGGGCAGCTCCAGCCTGTTTCACCCCTGCCACAAGGGCTCGGGTGCTCTCAGCAAGGTGAAGCTTCTGCTGTGAACCTTTTAGTGATAAAATGCATGGGGGAAATAGAAACATGCGTCTGGCCACGAGGGTCAGGATGTGGCCAGGAATCACACGGGGTTCCCAAAGAAAAGGTGAAGCGTTTCAGAAGGGCCTTTGTACCAGTGCACTCACCTGGGTCAGGGAGCTTCCAAGGGCTTGGAAGAGTTTATTTTAAAATGAAAGATGAGGTGGGAGAGAGGGCAGGCTGCTGCAGGAATGGGATTCTCCGCTCTCTTTACTGCTGACAGTGAAATCCCAGTATGAGCTTCAGAACGGACAGAAAGGATTTCCTAAAATTTTTTCCTGCCCTTGTTCATTTGACTTTGCCCACCCTGGAAAATGAAAGGGAAAGGTGGACTGTGAGCTGCTGGGCGGTGTCCCTGAGAAGTGGAAGGACTTAATTTTTGAGATGTCAAGTAAAATCTCCTGCATCCTTCAATTAAAACTGTTAATCTTCCATGACCTGGCTTTGGAGAAAAGTTGCAGCTGCCTACTGCCCGGGTGAATAAAATAAATAAATAAACTGTTAAACCAAAAAAATCTCTCTCCTGTTACAACATTTTTATTTAGTAGTTACAGGCTGAAGCAACAAACTGTAATAAAAATCTGTGCCCAGCTTCCCAGCACGTGCTGGGCACAGAATATATCTGTACTTATCGTTATAGAATCACTGCACAACCTTCTTTTCTAGCAGCAAGTGACAATTAACTTGTCAGGAAACAAGACAGATGAAGCTGATTAGGAAGGCTGCTTTTATTGTGACACCATATAATTATGGATTTCCTTCAAACTGAGCTATAGATACATCTGTGTGTGTCTGGAGTTAGCTTGGTCCTTAAAAATTCGGGTGGCACTGACCAAAATAGGATTTAGGGTTCCTGTTCTTCTCTCTGGATTCCTGATGGTTTTTTCTGGCTGTCTGGAACTTGCTCCCACTGAGAGTTATCTGCCTTTTCACCCCAAACTGGGGCGTTGTCCGAAGCATTTCTCTTGTGTAGAACAGTGCTCGAGCCACAGGAGAGAGATTTTAGGGACATTAAGTGACAGATCCTGGAACGGGGAACTCCTCCGTGGGCTCCAGCGGGGTGGAGAACAAGCAAACCATCAGCTCCTCACGAAACCCTTCAGAATGGAACCATTGAGGGGTTTGTCCTATTTGCAGGTTATAGTCTATTTTCAGGTTGTGAGTTTCTTTCTTTCTTTCATGAACGTGGAATGAGAATCAGTAAAAAGCCACGTTTGGGTACAAAGTTTTAATTAATTTAGAACAACATGGTAACGACCTTCTTGGGCTCTGGGCTGCTTTCTGACCCACTGGGTTGATCCAAATGTAGCCGCAGCCTTGCAGCAGCTGTGGAAAATCAGCACAGCCTCAAATTCCCTTCTCCTGGGGTGAAGGAGGGGGAAATGCCTGCTGTTGCCACAGGTGCAGATTTGGGCTGACAGTAGCAAAACTTTTGGTTCCAGTCTCCACATACTGAATTTGAGTTGTCGGTTTGGACTTGAGGGTCAGGGTTTTACTCCTCAAGTAGGTGGGTTTGGGTAGTCAAGGCAAAACCAATTTTTTTGTCCTTGACAAGATTTTTTGGGTTTTTTTGTTTTATTTTTTTTTTCTTTTTCCTTCAGGCATTAATAACTCTTCACTCAAGGCAGCAGTGCCCCTGCAGTCCAGCTCCTTTCTGTTTTAGATGGGAACTGCTGCCCATTAAACCTTTGGTGGGAATGCAGCCGTGGCTGTGCAGCCCCTGCTGTATGCTAATAAGAAATCTATAGCATTTTATAAATGTATGTATGGAGGGAAGACTTGATTTTACTCCCTCCCTCAGCTGCTTTGCAGGTCTTGGCAGAGCAGCACTTGCACATATTTAAGCTCCTTCAGGCTCAGTGGAAATGAATTTCTTCTCAAGTCGGTGCTCCAGAAAATGCTTGTCTCCACTGAACTCTTGTGAAGATATTTAAATTTCTGAAAAAGAAGCAAAAAAT
>VYZT01027991.1:0-14285 GCA_013400735.1 Pomatostomus ruficeps | reverse complement strand
TCCTGTGTATTTCCTACAAAAATCTAAAATGTGGAGGCTACCAAAATGTGTAGGGAAATAACTTTTCGGTGTTGGAATAGCACCAGGAAACAGATGGAATTTACTGGATATCAAGTATTTAAATGATTTTTTAAATGGGTGCTGAATACTTGAGTTAACTGGGTCAGTGCATTTGCCTTTTTTTTTACATTTTTTTTGGTGGGGAGGGAAAGATACAAAGTTCACAGGTTCTTTCTGTTACCTGATCAGGGCAGAATAAACAAAGATCCCGAATGTGGAAGAAATCAGATATTGGAGATACCTGTAAATAAACTGGAAACAACCAATACCACAAGAGCAAAGCAGCAGTGAACAAGAAGATGCTGTGGAAAAAAAATCACAAGACGAGAGTGCACAATGCATTTCAAATAGAAAAAAGCTTCCTATCTGCTGTGTGAGTCTCAGTGCATTCTGAGAGAGCACAGACAAAGCTTCAATCAAGTATCTCCTAGGTAAGATTTTCTTTCATATACTGCTTTGATTGTTTATCACATCAACATATACTTTAATGTATGAAAAATAACTCCATTAATTTAAAATCCTTTATACTGATACTGAAGTTTAAATCCTTCAATGACAGGTATTTCATGTTCTCAGATTTCCTATACTGTAAAATTAACAGCTCTCTTTTGTTACTAAGGTTATTCAAAGGAAAAACTCTTAAATGATCTCTTGACTTATACCAGAGTGAACTATTTCCTAAGATTTATATCCTTCAAAATATTTTAATATATTTCTATGCATGGCTGTTTAAGAAAGAAATTAATAAAAAGCCATGTTTTGGTTAATACTACCAAAAAACATTTACTGCACTTCATTATCTATTTAATCTGGCAAAGCAAACAACATTTTGCACCACAGCAGCAGATGTAAGAGGATATATTTTATTATAGAATAACAAATCTTTGTTTATATAAAAGATTATTAAATAAAGCTAGGAGTGTTGGTCAGTTATTTATGAAAGGTAAACTACAGCACAGTAAGGAAACAGCACCATGTTAATGCCCCCCCAGGTACTGTGTACAGAGTGTCAATAAGAAGATTGGACATCTATCCCCCAGTTAACTATAATAGAGAAGGTGCAGTCATCTCATTCTTTTCACTCATTTAGAGCATTCACCATATGAGTCATAAAGAGATGAATTCTACAGGAAAATAGCATGCAAAACATCTCAGAATGAGATTCTACCATCTAATAAAGCTTGAAAAATAAACACTACACTTTTTAATCAAAAAATTACATTGAGAAGTCATAGAGAAAGATACATTTGCTCAGATAAAAAAACCTCCCACAACCCTTGAAATTAAAAAAGCATTAATAATTTTATATAATTTAACATACCATTTTATAGTATCACACTGGTCCATTTTGTATTCAATAGCAGCTTTGAAAAACTACATCTTTGCTGCTTTTTTTATTGTTTTCGCACAATTTTTTCTGTTTACTAAGATGCAATATTTCTTTTTCTAGCCTTGTTTTAAGTATCTCCTCTACTTCTCTCTGTATCACTTCCCTTGTTTCTATTTAGCACATCTGATTATATGATATTCTTATTTAATATATTTAATATCGGTTCTTTCTGGGTTTTTTTCTTTTTATGTTTTGCTAACTTACTAAAAGAATCTCTCTCTTGCCTGATCCTTGCTAAGAGACAGACTAATTTGCTGTTCAAAACCAGCACTTATGAACCCTTTATTTATGCACGAAGCATTTATGAATTCTACCAAGTGCTAGAAAACTAAACTTTCCTGCCAAAGACTGGTAGAATACTATGAGACCAAAAAGCTTAAGTTGATATGAGACAAGGCTCATCGTAGTATAAGGAGTCAACAATATACTCCCAAAATAATGGCAGGATATGTGAAACAACTTCTGCAAGAAAGGGGTCATCTCATGCCTATTACTGTGGCATACTTCATATATCTGACATTTGTTCTACAAGTCACACTTTTCACTGCAATGGTAAGGGGGGAAAGCCCATTTCTCTAAATACTCACACTTAAATCTTCTGCTTAATATAGGCAAAGACACTTTTTTATTCTAACTCTTTTCCATTTTCCCATTTGCTATATTTAATGAGAACTTGATGGAATTTTTGCCACTGCACCCATAACTCAGCCATTTGGTTGCTGACAGGTTCCAGCACTCTCTACATTTCCTCAGTTTCTGTTCTTTTCTCTCCTAATCATTTTTTCCCATGTCTCACTTCACACACCATCCTGATCCAGTAAGAATTCTTCCTGCCTCCTCACAGCTCCTATACAACATGCACTGATACTTTGTCTCACATCTAACTTATCAGGAAAAAGTCATAAATGAGGAAGTAGGTTCTGCACAATATAAACTAAAATAATACAGCTGTAAGTTTCAACAGCACCAGTTCATGATTTCCATAACTTGAACCATCAAAGCCTACTACAACCCAGTAATATTTGCAACAAGCAGCAAATTCAATGCAGCTTTTGTCAGCTAATTTCAGAAGACAGCTTTGTATCTGCTGGATGTGGTTCAGAGTTGGAAATGAAAAAAAAAAGAAAAACAAGAATTGGAATTCAACCTCTAATTCTCTGAGTACTGTTCTCACACTAGAAGTCTTGTTATCTTGAATGTTTTCTCCGTTTTTTGTCTTCTCTTTTGTAAAAGATATTGCTTATCATGGCTTAAAAACAACAAAATAAACAAAACCCCCAAACAAAAACCACCACTCCAAACTCTGAACATGCCAGCTAACCAACATCCTTATTTAAGAAAAATCAGATGATTATTCAAAGAAGCTCACAAAAGGCTTACTCAAAACCTTTTGTTTTGGAAACTTCTGAACTGAGAATTGCAGTTAAGGCTTTTTAATGTCCATTGGAAATATGAGAGGGCTAAGAAAAAGGGGAAAACTTGCTTGTAGGAAAAAGAACTGGATACAACTAATATTTTTTTCAATATGTAATATTTTTGAAAGGTGGATTTTTTCAGATGTATTCATTAATAATGTAGTCATCAAGATAAACACTATTTTTATTTTAAGTGCATTATTTCTCTTACTTATCCTCAAAGAATTCAGATGCATTAACTAAGTGAACAGTTCATTATTAGTTCCAAAACCTAACCTTCCATGCAACCAGAAATAAATATTAAAGAATCACAGAACATGCTGAGTTAGAAGGAACCCACAAGGATCATTGAGTCCAACTACTTGCCCTATACAAGACCATCCCCAGGAATCACACTGTGTGCCCAAAAGTCACAAAGTGTTTTCCAAAATGTGTAATTATGTAAAATCATAACACCTGAAAGCAGTAAGTCAATATTTATTTTTCCACCTTTATCATAATCAGTTGTTCAAGGATCACTAGGCATCTGACAAGGGTGTCTTTTCATTTCTACTTCGTATTGCGTTGTTTGTGTATGTGAAACGAAACCACATCACAAAATAACAGGCAATTGCCCAAGGAGAGCACATCTGCTTAGCAAAAGGGCACATGTGGTCCATATATATGGGACCCCCTTCCCAACTAATGCAGCAGGAAACAAATATTAAAGTGGTAAGATATGGGTTAAAAAGCCTTTTAAAAATTATGTGAATTAGACACAAACCAAAAGTGCCAACTGCCCCTTCTGGGCAGTTATCAGCTCAAAGAAATCCACAAGTAGGAGCAGACTTGGAGGTACACATATTCCTGAGTTCTTCGCTTATCTTCTGCATTCACTTTCACATCTACCAAGACTGCTACATTACAGGTAAAACATAAGATACTTTTACACTTCCATCCTTTTATTGTAAGAACCTATACAAGCTAAGAGAAAGTAAGGAGCGAAATCCAGTACTTATGCTCCTATAGTTAAATCACTGATGCAGTATGTCTATTTCATCTTGAATTACAAAGAACACAAAATTCAGCATGGCCATTTACATCTCTCTCAAGCCCTTCATTAAATAATCCCCTGCCTCCAAAAATTACTGTAATGAGAAAAAAGGCACTAAAACACTTCAAACCACTTGCACTCTAAATCCATCAGAGTGATACTATGCAGTACTTCCAAGCACAGGGAAAGAGATATCTTCCAAAAAGCCAAATTGACTGATATTGGTTATATTCATACATATATATAATTATTTTTTTTTTTTTTTTTGGAATAAAAAAGAAGAGCCAGTTCACACAAAACCAGTTTATGGCTACAGGTGACAATGCACAGGGCAGACGTTCAGGCCTCTATCAGTACAAACTCTGACTTAAAACAAAAGCACAAGGGCTCACACACATTTATGGCAGATATAAACTGCTTTGGGAAGGGTCTGACAATGGAAAGCAGCATCTGCACAGATGGAAGCTTTGTTACTGTGCAACTGTGTGTTCCTTGCAACTCAAAACCTGCAGCCCAACAGCCTCACATGCATCTGTTCAGCTCATTCCCCTCTTTGTTCATGATACCTGGTCCTTGACCAACTTTCAGGTCCCACAAGGCCTGCCTCCACACTTTAAATCTCAATTAACCAAATCCTGTACCAACTTTTCCACTATTTTTTCCCATAATTGATATCAAATTCATGAATCTACCTAAATAGTTCCATTTGATAGCATTTTTTCACTATTCTAGAAAGACATTCTCTAGTCTTCTTCAATATTCCTGAAACTATGAGACATTAAAGATAGCCATTTGTATAGTCTGCCTCAATGTGCAGTATCAATGCTCTACAAGGAGTTCAACCTGCTATTCCTCTGCTATATACTTATATATCAACCAGTGGTGAAACCAGCAAGCTTGCTAAAAATATTAAAATTATAGAAAAGTGAATTCTTTATGGGACCTTAGTACCTTCCAACAGTTTTGAACTGACACCATCTCAAACTTTAAATATTAATTTAGTGATTCTGCAGCTTACAAACAGGGAAGAAAGAAGCACACCACTTGGGAAAGGTCACACCATATCTACGAGAAGCTCCATACAGCCCCAAATTCTGCACAAGAGTGACCAAGAGCATGAGTCTAGGGATGACTGAAAATGGCACACTCACAGGAATACTTGCTCAGAATTATTCTGCCAGCCTCTAGCTATTTGCAGTTTAGGGATTTTTTGAGCCTGAAATAATGTCTTCTTTATAAGATAACCTTCAAAGTATTTTTCCAGCTGTTTTTGAACCTGCAAAAAATTTCAGTTTCCACAAGATCCTGTGACAAATTTCCACATTTAATTATGAGTTACATGCAAAAATACCTTTGCTTTGAATTTGCTGCCAGATAGTTTCATTCAATACTCCCTACTTCTTGCACTAGAAGAGAGAATAATAATTTCTTATTTATCATATTAATCCTTACATGATTTCACAAAGAACTATGGCATACTGTTCTCATCTGTCTTTGGGGCTGAAGACCTCTATTTTACTCTACTCATATCATCCTTAGCCATGCCTTATATGTAAATTCTTCCACACTGTCAGTTGTCCTGCTGGCATTTGCTGTATCTTTTCAGCAGTACTACTGTTTCCTTATGGAGCTTCTGGGATCCAAAGTGCAAAAAGTTACACAATCTGCCTGTGTCACTGATTTATATGGTGACACCACAGTGTGTTTTCTGTTTTGTTCTCTGTTCTTTTTCCAGTTTCTGTGGTTCACTTGCTTTCAACTAGGAAGGAATAACAATCATCTCAGATGACTTTAAATGTATAGGGATTATTTACACGCACACATACAATGTACATCACTTAATCTTCATATGCAGAGAATTTAATCTGTCATTTTTGTGTTTTCTTCTGCAACTCTCTGCAGTCCTCAGGCTATACAGAATTAGGGGGGAAATAAGATACCTTCGCTCTTAAAAGTGAAGATAACAACATATCAGATCAATCCAAGAGCTCTAGGTGATTCTCCACCAGTGAAATTCACAGAATGGTTAAAGATCATCTAGTGCAACCCCCCTGCTAAACAAGATTGACCTGAAACAGGTTGCACAGGAACTGGTCCAGGCATGTTTTGAACATCTCCAGAGAAGAAGACTCCACAATCTCTCTGGGCAACTGTTCCAGTGTTCTGGCACCCTCAAAATACTTTTTTCTTGTATTCAGATGAAACTTCCTGTTATTTCAGTTTGTGCCTCTTGCTCCCTGTCACTGGACACCACTTGAAAAGAGCCTGGCCCCATCCTCTTGTCACCTGCCCTTGAGATATTTGTATGCACTGATGAGGTCCCCTCTCAGTCACCTCTCTTGCAGGCTGAACAAGCCCAGCTCCCTCAGCCTTTCCTTGTAAGAGATGCTGTCTTGTAGCCCTTCACTGGACCTGCTCCAGTAGCTCCACGTCTCTCTTGTCCTGAGGAGCCCAGAACTGGACACAGCACTCCAGGTCAGGCCTCACCAGGGCTGAGTAGAGGGGCAGGATCACCTCCCTTGCCCTGCTGGACATGCTCCTCCTAATGCAGCCCTGGATCCCATTGGATTCTTGGCCACAAGGACACACTGCTGGCTCAGGGACAGCTTCTTGTCCACCAGGACCTCCAGGTCCATCACCACAGAGCTGCTTCCAAGCAGGTCAGCCCCCAGCCTGTGCTGGTGCAGGGGTTATTCTTTCCCAGGTGAAGGATCTAACACTTACCTTTGCTGAATTTCATTAGGTTCCTCTCTGCCCAGCTCTCAAGCCTGTCTAGATCACACTGGATGGCAGCACAGCACTCTGGGGTATTGGCCACTCCTCCCAGTTTGGTACTCTGTCCCTCCATCCAGGTCATTGATCAGTAAGTTCAAAAAGACCCAGTACTGAGCCCTGGTACACAGTGCCAGCTACAGGCCCCTAACTAGACCCTGTACCACTGATCACAACCCTCTAAGTGCTGCCATTCTGCCAGTTTTCAATCCACCTCTCCATTCACTCATCCAGTCTGCATTTCCTGAGCTTAACTCTGAGGATGTTATGGGAGACACGTCAAAAGCCATGTCAAAGTCAAGGCAGACATGCTTAAATCAAGACTGACAGGAGCTTTTGACAGTAGCTGTACTGAGAGATGTGCCCTAAGTCAAAAACTAGTTCACAACTTGCTTTGATGACTGCTCATGTTATTCTGAAAAGTTCACCTAATCACAAAGGGTTTCCTTGGTTTTGTAATCTATGAATTTTACTGGCTATGCTGGGGTTAGCATTTCATGTAGAGAAACTAGAGAGAGCATTGCCCACTATCTTTCAAGTCAGTCAGGAATCTGAGTCAGAGAAAGAAACAACAGCAAGTTTCCCTTCCTCAAATTTGTCCCAAACTTTACTGAAACTGCTGTTTTTTATTATGCTTGCTATTTCATATGTTTTGTAAGTTAAAAAATGAAGGAACTATACTTGATGTTCATGGTAGTATTTTATCTCTAACATCTAAAAGCAAAAGTGGCAAATATTATTTCATCTAACAATTAAAATTATATATGTTTTAAAAACGTGTTGCAAGAAGAGGAGGAAATGGAATAATTTCTAAGTTTAGCTGTGCCCAGCTGTCAGAACTCAGATACAGAAAAACAGACTCAAGAAAACACCTAAGGTGTCTTAAACACCTATACATACTTTCCTTAATAGGCTGTTCAAGAACTCTTTTACCTATTGTAATGTAAATTAGATAAATTATCTCTAATGCCATTATGTGGACGTCATCTCTTCCTGACTCGTATCGTAGGTGTACACTATCACTTGTCACCAAAATATATGTTGTCCATGTTATATTCTCCTTGGATTAATCTACTGTGCTTTCCTTTCCTAATTAAATGGATTCTAGTCACATGAGGATACATTGCCAGTGTGGTTGTTCAATGCTTCAGTTTTCAAAAGAGCATTACAGCAGCTTTTTATCATATAGTATAGCTTGCTCAGTGAGTTATTTCTGTAACTGAACAAACTATTTCAATAGTCCTTTTGAATGAAATAATTTCAACTTACAACCAGTCTGGGAGAGTGACAGACTCCAGGAACAGAGCTCATATTATTTTATTCTAGATACTTAGAAAAAAATATTGCCTATGTTTTTTTATGGTGTCTCTGTCACCACCATAAATCATATACAATTGTGAGGTAAAATTATTATATCCCTCCGTAGCTTTTTTTTAATTAAAAGAAGTCTTCATAGGGGTTTTTTCTAATTCATGCTAAAATTTACACCATAAATACTCTTTTCCCCTACCGAGCAAGTTTGTAAAGACAGGTCTTTAACTCATAATCCCAATTTTGTTTCCCAAACATGTTCTACAGTTCATTTCCTCAGGCTCCTATAGTCACTGCAGCAGTAAAAAATGGTAGTATGTTAAAATACTTTAAAGTAGAAAAATTTGCAAATAGAAACATCCAAAAGAACAAAAGACTCTTCTATTAATAAATGAACAGACAGAAGAAAATTATTAAAGTTCACATGAACTGATACAGATAACCTATTCTGATGTACAGGTACTAAATACAAATAATCATTAGGGTATTTTTGCTGTTGAGTTGTTGGGTTTTTTTAAATACAAAGATCACATGACTAAATCAAACACGTTAGAGACGTTAAAATTCTTCGTCTCTAGTTAAATGTTACTTTACACAGAGATAGTTATAAAGACCAATTTTCTTTGACAAGCTAAACTGTGGTTGTAATGTAAAGGTATGAGATCTGATGCTTTCAGATCACATTTCTACAAGTTAATTTAGTTATCTCATACTTGTAGGCAATTTTCCTCGAAAAGACTAGATTATTCTTCCTGGAGATTTCTACTCCGCCTTCTTACTCTTCCTCCTCCTCCTCTTTTCATAATCGAATACAACTCAGAGAAATAAAGTTGTCTGTGGCACAGAAAGAGTATATATAAAACCAAGAGTAAGGGAAGACATTATGAAATGAGTAACAAAAGAAGGGGCAGACAGAACCATGTGGAGTTACACAAAAGAAAATTTAAAGCAAGAGAGGTATAGACTTTTATTTGCATTAGAAGATTTACTTGTTGTCAATATTCTAACTGCAAATGTACATTAAGATGAATCAGAAGTAGACATCTGGTTGTAATCCAGTTTAACCCAATACACATGCATGTTACCACCCTTACTATTATCAATAGAAATTCTAGTATTTTACTGATTCTGCAAGAGCTTGCCCTTCTCACCAGGTGTTCCATTTCATGTTCCTGCCAACTCTTTTGCACCATTCGTGTAGTCAAATCAGGCAACCAAATCCATACCTGGTGATAGGCCAAATCTATAATATCACTGAAGTGCCTTTCAAACTCTTCTCTTCAGAAGAGGGGAGGTGATCTTAATTGATTATTGAGGCCCCAAGCAAAATATAAAGCAATTTCAAATTCTATCATGCCAAATTCTATCTTCTAACGAGTTTTGAAATATTAAGCACATCTAGAAGAAAAAATCCAACCAATACCAACAAGGCTACATTGTAAAGAAATCAGGGAAAAAGTCCTGTTTTCCATTAAAAGCACTTTGGTATATTTCCTTGGACATTGGAAAGGTGACAGTGAACACTGCAAAGAGAGTATCTTTTCCTGAATAGTACAAATTGTAGAGACTTGCTCTCTGGAACTATCACTCTTACATCCCTAGGACTTTATTTATTCAGACAAATCTAGTTCAGATTACCTCCTATTACCAGTGAGCTGTCAATTTATAACATTTGGATTTCCCAAAGCTCCATTCTGCCAGCATTTTCCCAGCAGAAGGTTAACCAAGTGTCTTGAATGAAGATTTCATTGCTCTAAATATCTGCAATTACGGACTCTAGCCTTTAATACACAAAAATCAATAGAATTATATAATGGTATTAAATCATTCCCATCTTGAAATAGTTCTTCCAACTTTCCCCCTTTTACTTTGTAGAAAGCTGATACACAATTTTCAGTGACACATTTTCTGTATATTGAAGCACTTGCATATACTCAATCAAAGAGACCCATATTATCACAAGCTATTTCCAGTCAACAGCATAAAAAGATGTAAAGAGAGTATGATCACTTTCACAATCCAAATTATCTGCAGTATATTCAGAAATACCATGCTTTAGAAACTCAGACAATGAGTGTGTACTGTCAAAGGAAGGTCATCTGATTCACATTCCAGTAAAGGTTGAAAATTAGTCAGAATCAAAGAAAATATAATTCTTCCCCACTTGCACCCTATTCTGACCCTCAAACATGATCTTTATTAAAAGAGTT
The DNA here is from genome assembly GCA_013400735.1 of Pomatostomus ruficeps. Lineage (NCBI taxonomy): Eukaryota > Metazoa > Chordata > Aves > Passeriformes > Timaliidae > Pomatostomus > Pomatostomus ruficeps. Next base: position 4,094 of record VYZT01027991.1, on the reverse strand, counting down.
TTTAGTTCACAATTTTACATACGTGAAGGGCTTGGTTTGCAAGAAAGGACAACGGGATACAAGAATTCCCTTGAGGCTGGAATAGACAGTTAATACAACTCTTGTTTTGAAATAAACTTTGGCAAGGTTCAATATGCCTCTGACATTCTTCAAGAAAATTACCCAAATCTAGACAAAAAACAAGCTGTTTTAGGGAAAAAAAAAATCTTTTAAGTGCTCAGAAGAGCCATCTTCCTACACAACACCCAGAAATGCCAAAGATGCCACTTCCCTGATGAGCTGAGAGTGAACAACAGGCAAGAGAACATAGAACAGATGAGCAACCAACAAGTGATTTGGACAGGTACAAAAATATGAGGCAGCGGAAGGGTCAAGAGAAAGCCTAGACTAGAAGGTAGATGAACTAGAACCAGGAATTCTTGAGCAATGGGATGAGACCAAGGAAAGAACAATCTCAAAATTAATAGGTGTGACTAAAGCACACTAAAGCCAAAAGCATTAAAAGAAGAGCAGGACAAGGAGAGCCCAAGCCATCACTACCAGAGATCTGAGGAGAAATTTCAGGCTCACAGATGGAATAAGAAGAAAGGAGGAGCTGTAAATGAGACAGGCACTCCATACCCTTTAGAGCACTGTCTATTTCACAGCCCTTCTTTCACTCCAAAACCAATGCTTAGAAACAGCACTGCTCCTTGCAAATGAATTTCTGAGACTGTTGCTAGAATAGGTCTCTCAGTCTCTTCTGATGGTGGTTCACATGCAAGCTGATCACAGCACTTCTTTGGAGCATGTATCAGTGAACAAGGAAACATTCCTAACACAGTCATTTTGTTAGTTAACAGATATTAGGAGTAAATGCATACTTACGAGAAACAGAACAGCAAATTAAGTCTGGTTTCTACAATTAAACCAATCTGCTACATCTGATAGTCTTATCTTTACTATAAACAAAAAAAAAAATCAGGTTTTACAGAACTTTGTAGAATTTCTGATTCTATTTTATTTCTTTCTCTAATGTAAGCTGCTGAGAGATGGAACAAAAATACTACAATTAAAACAAACACAGCTTCTCCAAATCAATCAACATCTTTTAGTATTACCACAGGGGTGATATCTATTAATGTCATTATTGGAAAAGAACCAGTATTTTATCAGCAAGCAAAATAATGTCTCTCATCTAAGAAGTTTACAGTCTAATTCAGGTGATTTAATAGTGGTTCAGAATCAAAAGGGTAAAAAGGAAACCAAAAGAAAAAAGAATCAAATCAATCAAAAGTAATATGCAGCAATAAGGAAAATCAAAAAGTTTAAAAAAATCAAAGTAGGGAGTGGCACAAAATAAAAAGTAGTAAAGAAAGGAGAAAGCGAGCAAGAATGCAGTGTCAATAACACACTGAACTTTGAAAATGAATATTGGAATAAGAAATGTACCATCTGAGTAAAAGAATCAGAGTAATTCAGTTTTGGTTAGGGGTTTTGAGTGGCAGAAATGTCAGAGATGATGTGACACAGATGACCAAGATGAGGCCTAGTCAGGCAGAACAGTTTTAGGGGCATTATAAAAACAAAGGACATTATTAAACAAGCGAAACAGTGAATCAGGTGAGTAGATATTTTTATCTAGGTCTCAAGCCTACAAATTCAAGTAGTGGACATGTCAATAGCAAGACAGGAAAAAGGACAAATTGCTCCACATTTAAACTTACTGATTTGTGATTTCATAACCAAAACATACTTCAACACAATTCACCAGAAATACCATCAACATATTGTAGCAGCAAAAGATTAAGACCCAGTGTTAGAGAAAGATATTGATCAGAAAACTTTTTAAATCCAGAAATCTGGAACTTGACAAATAAACTACTGCACTCAAGATGTGAAAAAATAAAAGAATGGGGAAAAGCTTACCACAGTGATTTTAATGGGAACAAAATTTAACCCCTTTCATCTGTGAATCTTAATCTATTCAATTCTAAATCATAAAGCATACAAATTTCTCTGAAATACTGAAACCTTTCAGATTTTTCTTTTATTACTTACCAGTAGTTATGCAGTACTACTACTGACATTTATAGCCACATAGTTCTTAGATATCACAATGTTAAAATGAAGACATGTTATCCTACATTTATATGCATTCAAATCATGGAGTCACATTGTATTTCCACACTTCAGTCATAGCTTTGGTTATATTTTAGATCAAACTTAGGAGGGAAAAAGGCACAGATATGAAAGCATATAAAATGAGCACAGACTACCTACTACAGGAAGACACATTTATCAAGAAAATGTAATTAATACTTAAAATCTGGCACTTCTTATTTTTAGTTCAGACAAAAAAAAAAAGAAAAAAAAGACAGCTTGGCTTGTCTGATTAGAAAAAGAAAAAGAAGATGAATTTCTGTAATGTTAGGAACAGTTCAAGAAGAAGCACTGAGCAGATGGAGAACCAGCTTCCATCGATGCCAAGTCCTGCGATTTCACTGCAAATCTTTATTGTGGAAGGGTTTTTTCTGTTTCTTTGGGAGAAGAAAAGGAGTACAGGAGAGATCACATTTTTGTTGATTTCAGATACCTACAGGTACGTAAGCCAGAAATATCTCTTAGGTCTATTCACAAGACCAAAGTTGCAGACTTCTCTGTTGCAAGTAAAACATGTGCAAGTGGAAATGAGACCACTTGGATACAAAGACTCCACAGATGGGAAATGTTATCTACCAAAGGACCATCAAAAAAGAAATGAAAGTTCTGATGTGTTGAAATGGGGCTAGAATGAGAAGCAGGATAGGAGAGCATGTCGTGGAAACTCAGAGAACATTTAGGGAATGAGGTAGTGAAACACAGAGAACATGAACAAAGATGCAAGTAAAACACATGACCACACCTATTTATCTCAGAAGGGCATAAATTAGAAATATTTAAGTGACTTGTGACCAATCCTTAGTGCAGCGGTGTCATCACCTTTCAAGACCAGTAACCTGGCACCGGTATCTTAAAGCTGATGGTAAGTAATAAGAAGTGACCAATGCTTGTGTGTTCTAAACAGACCTCAGGTCATTTGGGAACAGCAAGAACATGAAGTTTTGTATCAGTTGAATTTCTGACCAAATAAGAAGTAGTGGAGTTGTCAAGCAAGTGCCACTGGAAAGTGGGACCCTGATATATACAGTAATACAAATCACCAATGAGTTAAGCATTTCTGTAAAGAAAACTGATTTTCAGCTGTTCTCTATAATTTTAAAACTCAAAGGATTTTTTTTAACACTTGAACCATGTCCTGCTATTGCCATTCTTTTTGTTTGAGCAGAACTACCATTAAAAAAAGAAAACTGATTTAATCTTCAGTCAACAATTTTTTTTTCAAAAAAACTTAGAAAAGTCTCTTCTTAAGATAGAAAACTTGAAGCAAAACCTATTTTTAATGCAAGCCTTGCTCCAGAAGTTTATCTGTTTAGGTTTTCCAAGATGGCCAAAGGTCTTCTGTGTACTCCGAATACTCATGCATGTATTGAACATGCAAATGACAAAAATGCAGCCATGTATTGCAATAAACACAGCAAAATTAAACAGAACCAAAAGAAAGAGGTTAAAAAAACAGAGCAGGGGTTTAGGGAAGGGAAAGTAACCATTAACTCATAATTCTTATACCTATTGTTCATTACTATTATGCTCCAGTGACTATTCTTTTGATTTTTATTCCACATTTTTTATTGTATTCAATTGCCAGGTACCCACAGAAATTATATGTATTATTATTAGAAATTATATATATTCTTACAATATCAAAACCATTGTGCCAATTTTGTTTGAACTGCACAGCATTTCTGCATCTTAAACTTTAAGGCACCAGAATTTTCCAGCCATGGCCTAAAAAACCAACTGGGAAAAACATTCATGTCCAAAAAGATATTTTTTTCATATTGATAATCACCCTATCTTACAATCTACATATTGTTTTTGAGGCATGTATGTTGGCAATTTTTGGCTGCAGTACTGCTAATGCCTACCACATTTAAAGGAAAGTGATCAAGTGCCTGGATACATTTTGATCAGCTCTATAATGATAATTTTTAAAATACACTTTTAAACATAAA
>VYZT01027990.1:178413-201744 GCA_013400735.1 Pomatostomus ruficeps | reverse complement strand
CATGTTTCGGGTTTTAACTCATAGGTTAACAATAATGGACAGTCCTGCTGGGCGTGGTGGCATGAAGGAAGGTGGTCAACATTGTTGCTCTTAACCTATAATTACAATGTAAGTAGCAGAATGAGGCATTCTGCTGACATTTCTTCCTTATTCTGAAAATCACTGATTTAGAGCTATTTAAGATAATTATGCTAATGGACATTCTTGGCGTAATTCAAATTTATGTTAGAAGGGTTTTTTTCTCATTTTTTAGTTTCAGTGTTTCCATGATAACCCTTGCTTAGGATCGGAAGGAGAAAATCTGTGCTAGCCAGAGCCAATGAAACTAAACCTCATGCTCACAAGCAAAATTAGAATATTAAATTTAAATAACTTTACCTTGGACAGCGTGGGGCAAAGCATTCTGTTTTTCATTATACTGCTCCTTTAAAGCTACTTATTTAGATAAATCTGCTGTGAACTTCTGTAGCACCTGTGTACAATACACGTTTGGCCTTATGAAATATTAATCAGAAAACTTAGCTTTTGCACAGTGATACTGACGAGCTAAGGCCAAATGTGACCATACACCAGCTGCGTAAAATGCCGTCAACTGATTTAACTAAATGAAAAGTTGAGGATCCAAAGACCAATTTGTTCAGTTTTAATAGAAGAACACCAAAAATGGTAATATAATGTCTCGAGGTACTCTTTCCTATACTTGGCACGCATACATTTTGGAAGGACAGAATGACTTCTGTCTGTGTATCAGAGCATCATTCACTGCTAAACTTCCTGACAACCACTGCTAATCCATTTTATTGTAAAAAAAATAACTCCCTGTCATTTTTAACTTTTTTAGACTTCACTTGCACCCTAATAGAGATCAAAAAGTTAATTGCTCTAGTAATTGCAACCTTGATCAATAGGAAAAAAATGAAATCTGTCATTTACAAATGTTTTTCTTTATTATACACCGAATTAAGTCATCTTGACGTCCTGAAAAGTGTGAGTGTTTTATTGAAAAGAAGAAACTGATCAACTGGGTTTGCTTGTAGCTTTCAGATAGTAATTATACTGAAGTATTTAATGTATCACAGCAATTATTTTCAGTTCTTCAAAGTTACCTGTCATTTTTCTGTGAAATACTGCATTACAACATGAAAGAGGGGAGAATTTTAAATTAGAATCGTGGTCTTTATTATTATCTTTAATTATAAAAGAATATTGCCATCTTTTATGATTAAAAAAAAAGACAAAAGAGAAAGTTGGGTTTTTTCCCAAAGATCTCTGGACATCACTGACAAAGGACCAAAAAGACAATTTTGAGGCAGTAGGGTGAAAGAGAATAAATGAAACATTTAAGATGAACATTAGGAATGTTTTACTAATGCTGAGATCTGCTAAATTCTAACGGGTCTCCCTGAAGAAAAGGCTGCAGCCCATTCAATAGAAACTGATAGAATATCAACACTTGACAGCACAGCATAACAAACAAGTCAATATTGAACGCAATGATGTAAACGTGCCAGTGTTGTGTTTTTAAATATCTGAGAAAATGGAGAAATAAGTAGCCACTTGTGGCACCCATCAGAGTTTCAGGGGTGGATGGAGCAGATTGATCTCCACACCCAGAAATCTGCACTGCTCCAAAATACTCCTCTGCTTGAAGACAAGAAAGTCTCAATATAACTGATCTCAGCATAGCTTCCATAATTTTGTTTTGAAGAATCATTTCAGATGAATGATTTCAATAATCATTTCATAAGATATTTTGTAATACAATCTATACTGCAACATTTCATCTTTCAGTAAGTATTCACAGTCATTGACTTCACCCAGCTATTGCACTATACTCTTTAATGTTCTATTTCCTGTAACAGACATTTACATTAAAAAGAAAAGTTTAATAAAAATCTGAAATTACCAAACTACATAAGTGACATTGGAAAATACACTTTCTAAATGTAGTTTTCCAATCTGTGGAGTTAACTTCTACTAAAAAGAAAAGACAGAGGGTCAACTTCAAACGACCCTTTCAAGAAATTTATCTCATATAGAGCCATAAGAAGAGTATGAAAAATACACACCAACACAGTGTTATGGTGCTTAAGGGAAGACAGTCCTCTAACACGAACAATTATTTCTCTGGTAGTGATTTTCATTGACCCTGAGGGATGGTTTTCTTTTAATTGCGCCTAATGAGCTGGCTAGACTATCAGTTCTCTCATTTCCACACAAATTAGCTCTTGTACAGCGAAAATACTGAGGGAATGAGAGAGACCATAAAGCAGCTCCAATTTCCACATCACCAGAGCTATCAGAAAAACGCAAGCACTTCCCTTTAGGAAAGCTTTTTTCAAAAGTAGAATTCTATTGTCAAATAGTACAAAGCAACTCTAATGGATAGTTTCTGATGAGCACATTCTCAGATTTGTATGCAAAGACGAAAAAGGAAAAGCGAAGGTGAATGCACTTAGAATCATTTAAGATGCATTTATCTGTTGCTGGGTGATATCTGACTGATATATTACTGCCCCTTCAAAGCAAGGCATTTTGATCATTGTCCCAGCACAGGGTTAATAACACAGAACAATATCCTCACATGATGAACTCTGTTCTTACTCTAGTGAAACTTCTTTAAAGAAGACCGGCTGAAGATTCGATTCTGCTCAAAAATCCCTCAGAAGTCAGTGAGCCAGCACTGTGACTATTAGTTGAGATATGGAGTTAAAAATCCTGCCTAGAATCACACAGAAAACGTGAGTAGCCACGGTTTGAATCCAAGTAATTTAAGACCTTACATCAGTGTCAGTGGCATCACATCTAAGAGCTACCACTTTGCGTAAAGATCAAGCAAAATCCCGATAACTGAAGAACAAGCCAAAAGTTCACACAGCTCTCTCTTTGTTTTTCTGGAGAGTAAAATTAAACCATAATGAAAACCATGAGAATGCTGTAAGGACATGAATTCACATACCAAAAATTTCCTGAAAACCAATTTTCACAGAAACAGACATCTCCAAGTCACTTCTTGGAAAAGATTTAAACCATGCACAGCAGATTTTTTTTTTTTTTTTTTTGCCTACTCCTACAGTGGCTTTGCTGTGCAGTGCCTGTGAAAGACACTGATCCTGTGGGATGACAGCTGTCTTGTTTGAGTCAAGGGTTTGAACTGAGTATATTGGGTGACTCTTGGAAAGAGTCCGATGTCATACTGTGGGCAAATCTCTGCTCTTATAAATCTCAACTTCTGTTCTTGTGATGCCTTAAGATTTGGCTTTGATATTTTTCAGATCCTGCACTGCTTTAGGGTGTAGCTCTAAAACTCCATAGAGTCTGTGAGCTCGTGTTCTCCCATTCTGGTCAGACATAAGAAATCCTCTCTGGGCTTGGACTCAAGGACACCTTGTTGTTCCAGGCCCTGAAATATGTAAACGACACCTCTAAAAGGGGGGACGAACTTGGGGTAAATTACATAATTACCTGAAATTGTGATTGGAGAATTAACCCTGATACATAAATTGATCAAAACTTATAAAAGTGTAAAAACTTGTGACCAGTTGTTCATCTTGGGTGTAGTCTTGGCCAGACTCTTGTGCTCCCAGGATGTGTCCTGTAAAGGCCTTTCGATAAATATCTACTTTATTCTTTTACTCTGTCTAGCCTCTGTTCCAGGCAGCCTTCTTCAGGCATCACTTGTGCCTAAATTCCTGATGAGGGCCTGGGGATGACGCAAGTCCTTTGTGGCAGCCTGCAATTTAATGTCACTTGTCGCAGCTCTGCTTTTGTTTAGGTATCCCTTGACTCTACTGCTTTTATAAGTAATGTACTATGGCTTTTTGAGAGGCTGTTTTTACCCAAGTACCACTCAGATGACTTAACTTCATATCCACTATGTGTGTGCTACCAGATGCTGTAATGTTAAGGATGCTGCAAAAGCAGTGTGTAAAAGTAATTACATTACAAGTAATTGTCTCTCTCGCCACCATATCTTCTAGTAATGAGAGAAAGAGTATCAGAAATTCTGTTTATTATATTAAAATACTTTTTTCCTCCCAATCAGCAAAAACAAATGTATTTATTCACTCAGGGGAGTAATTCTTGTAAGGTCACCATAACCATTCTCTTTTAATTGGTGTCATATTAAGACAAAACTCGGCATCAGTTGCCCGCTGTTCACCCAAAGCAAGTGTAACAACAATTAAAACATGCAATTTCCCCAAGAGTGAGATTTATATATCAAAATTACATTTAGTTCTGGACTTGGGAATAGTTTTTTTATTGCATTAAGACTACATCTGCAACTACTAAGAGACTTGGAGGATTATATTCAACTTTAAATCATGCACTTATACTGCAAAATAACCTCGATTTCTAGGGTTTGCTGGATCCCTTTTGAATTTGGTTTTGTCTACTTTGCACTGCCTTTCTGTAAATAAGGGCATAAAATCTCTTATACTTGAATTAAACTCACAGTTCTTTCCTCTGTTTGATCATATTGTCTCCTTGTTTTTGTTAGAACCTGTGAAACAGAAAGGACTGATCATGACTTTTGACTAAAAATACTCCTCTATGCAGCAGCTGTCAGCCACCAGCTCTGTGTAAAGCATTATTGTAAAGGCTTCTTGCAAATTCACTCATCCCTGCTAACTGTTTATGAAAAACTGAAGATTTTTAATGAGTGTGATTCAAGCTTTGGAGAAAATGAGTGCATTTATGCAGGTCTATTTAATAGCAAATGAATCAAATGGAAAATCATGTTTAAGTGATTGTGAGTATGAAGCACTGCATTAGGAAATAAGATTAGAGGTCTCGCTCTGTTTGAAGCTGATTTAGCAGATGAAATACTCTTCACTGACATAAACAGAGATAAAATTGTCATCAAACTGCATCTCGTCAACTTACCAGATTTTATAAAAAGTGGTGACATGAAGCTCCCTATCATGGAGAAAATTATTTATGTACATAAAGTGTATAGATAAAATGGAGAAAATGAGCATGAATTCATTCCAGGACACAGGTTGGATTACACAGGTGAAGAATGGTGTCTCTATTGCCTTCTGTAGTGACCCGTGACAGTGACATCGCTGCCTGCCTCAGGCATGAGAATGCCATACAAAAACTTGTCTCGTAATATTCTTCATTTATAATGAAACATAGGAAAGTGAAAACCGAAATTTGTCCTGGTACAATAATGTATGCAATGCACTGTTTTGAACAGTATTCACCCATGATACCATATTCAATAGATGGCATTTTTGGTACAGGAGACATCAAAATACATTTCCTGCCTTGGACAAACTTCAGCTCAATCATTCTCAGCCAGAGATGGTGTCCTTGTAACCTGGCATTCTTTGATGCATGTTTTTCTTCTATGAATAAATCTGGGCCTTCAGAGTTTAATTACATGCCCTGTGTCAGACATTTTTCATGGTGTTCATTTATGTTTGGCAGTAGCAGTGGTGCTGCACAGCAGGTCTATGTGGGGTCAAGCAGTGCCTCTCTGGACAGGAATCCTGAATTTTTGGGTACTTTTAGGGTAGCTGTCTATTGTGAGCATTTATGCCCCTCTACTCTGAGCACTTTCCAAACACCTTCCCTTCAGGCACACTTAGAGAAAACGTCTTATGCGAGATGTAAACTCTGCAGTTCAGGCAAATTGGTTATCATTGCCCCCAGCTGTCCCTAGCAGTAACTCAGAAAGATGGAATGCAGACACCCTCAAAATGCTGTCATTAGCTCTCTGGGAAAGGGTTAACTTTACTGGTCTCATGAAACTCGAGAGCTGACAGAAGACTCAAGAGGGAGAATGGACCTTGGTCTCTCCTTATGTTAATTAAAATATAAAAGTCACAGAATATCTTCCCTTCCTTCAAAGAACTTATCGAGTTAATAAAAATATGAGTCTCCCATGCATTCTAAAGTGTCTTGCTGTACAGCTCTGTTATTCATCCACATCTGAGCAAAATGTGCTTATTAAAAATCAAGCTGTCTAATATACCTCATATACCTCAAAACTGCAGAACAGCCTCTATCTGAAGAGGGACATTTCTCAGAACTAAATACTCTATTGATGCTTTTGCAAAAGACACAAAAGAAATTAAATGTCAGTTACTGAGAGACTGGAATTGATCAATATCATATATAATTATATTTTCAAAACAAAAATAGAAAGCAAGTGCGCTTTTGATATTGGGTTTTGGGCTTCAAAAGGACTTATAATTAATAATGGAATTTTCTTTTAAAGTTGGTGTTATCTGGCACAGAGAACAGGCAGAGTAGATTAGGAGGTCTGCTAGCTCAGCACTAGCTCTGAAACCACATGGACCTCCCCAGGCAAAGATCTGTGTTGTTAAAGACCACCATTTGTTTGAATCTCACATTAGCTAGTTCCATATTGTGTCCTGGGGGTTTTTGCATCTGAAAGGAAAGTAAGAGTTGTTTCCTGTTCATCTGCTCATCCTTCTATTGCTAAAAAATAAGATGCATATGCTATTCAAACTTAATTAAAATTAATTTTAATTTTAATTTTAACCTGTGGGTGCTGTTCCACAGTATTTCTGCTTATTCATCCCTCTACAGACATGACCTTGATCATGAAATACATAAAGGAACACTTTGAGAAATTCCCTGGAAAACCTGCAGTGTTTCATTGGTAAGCTTACCTCATGGCACAGCTCATTTCTGCAAGCCAAGCCTTGCTGCCTGTGATAATGAGAAAAGAGGTTTGCAATTTGTAAGGAGAGCCATTTCCTTCAGCAGCTCCCACGAGCAGAGCTGTGTTGAGGAAAGATGAAGCTCCTTCTGTGGTTTCAGGTAATCTCAGCTGGTTTTGGAATGGTAGAAGATGAATTTTGTCACACTTACTAGAATGAAAAGAAAGGTTTCTCATGCTTTTCAGTCTTTTTGTTAGAGATTAATCCATGCAAGTAATGGAGAGAGAGAAGCAAAATCTGAATCACACAGTGAGAAAGGTTTGTGAGGGAGCTAAAAGCAATCTCCACTTAAGTTCCTGGCCCATTGTTATATACAGAGCTGTCCTGGGGTGATTTTTATGCTCTGGTTTTTGGGTTTTTTTTCTATCGTCTGCTTAAGCCCAGGAATGGTTTCTGTGACCTTGAGCTCACAGAGAGAAAACCTGGCATGGTTTGCTTCTATCTCTTTGAGATAAAAGCGCAAGTTTTTTGTTTTTTGTTTTTTTTTCTTTTTCCTTGGTTTCCAGCAGTAGTAGTCTGCCCGGCTGTGGATGAGGACAGGGGGTTTTCTTTTCCCTGGTTCCTTTTTTCCTTTCCTTTTTTTTTAAATTTTTTTTTTGGGCTTTTTGGACTGTTCGGCCTGGTTTTTTTCATCTGAACAATCAGACGATCACCGGGGAGACAGTCGGCGGGACCCTCGCCAGGAGCTGCCGGACCCCCCGGCCCAGCTGGGCCGAACCTTCAGGAGGAGTTGAACTAAAGAAAGGAGAGACTCTGAAAATTCCACCATCTTTCCTCCACGGTAGAGAAGATTTACAGCCTAATATTATTCAAGTTTGGGGTTTTTTTGTTTGTTTCATTTTCTTTGTGCCTGCATGCACATTGCTTGTTAATAAACAGTTTCTTTTTCCACGTCTCTCCAAGAAGATTTTAATTCCGAACCTTGGCTGGGGGGAGGGGCTGTAATTCTGCCTTTTAGAGGAGATACCTTTTCGGAGTCTCCTCCCAAAATTTGTCTCAAACCGGGACAAGAGCCAATGTAAAAAGGCAGCTTCAAGGAAGCATTAGGAGTTATGGATGGCTCAGGCTTATCTACATTTTTGTTATTTCAAGGGATGACTGGTTTATATGTATTTTTGAATCACTTCGAGTTTTGTCTAATTCCAGGCAGGTAAACTCCACTAAAGCTGTTGCTGGCCCACAGCTGCAGACTTTTTGAATGGGAAGGTTTCCCATGAGAGAGAGAACTGACTGGGTTTCAAGTGCCATTGTAAGAATTTATCTTGATCATAAATCTGATTTCACTGACAGGTGGGGTGGAAGGAATCTGGAGGAATACCCACCCTAGGGAGTTTTGAACTTAGAAAAAATAAAAAGAGGTCTGTGATATACAGAAGTATTTTCAAAATATTTTGAAACTCACTACCTGAGAGCATGATTTTTTACTTGTTCTCCTTGTAGCAGGTGAATAGCTCATTTTTATTGCCACTGAGTATCCAAAAGGACATCTGGTGTGCTCAGGAGCCAACGCAATCAGAAACTGCTCTCCAAAGGGAGATGATCACTGTCTCTTCCTGTGATATGGAAAGGGAAATTGGAACAAACTTGTTTCCTACTACTTTTCAAAAATCACGTATTTTCCAGCATGGTGTTAGGAGAAGTATGATTTAAGACATCAGCATCTTGTAAGGATTCAGCCTGAGAATTAATATATACATTACTTAATACCCAGTTTATACATTGAGATAGCATGGCAAAAGATTAGCCAAAGAGGATTGAAGAGAGGTTAATTTACTGCATGCACAGCTTGGATTGCCAACAATAAATATGATTGACGAGGACTGGCTCAGAAAGAAGCAGAGCTGCAGTCAGCACAGACCTTGTGAAATAACTTTCAGTTTCTCCCAAGAGGGAGTTCTGTCCTACTTAAGCCAAGTGGACTTTGAAAGCTTTTCATAAAAGTCTTCCATGTACTGATTTTATTTTTCTTCACATATTCTTGTTTCAGATCACACTGATGTTTTTTAAAACAAAAACAGACACAAATTTTAAAACACAGTTGAACAATTCATTATGGTACGTACATTCATTTTTAAATCCACACGTATTTCTTGAGAGCAATAAACTACAAAGGTTATAATGAGGCAATAATCTGTATGAAAGTGATAAGAAACCTAGAAAATCAATAAGAATAACCACATGACAGTCCAGAACCTTATGACTCTGGATGTGTCTGAAGATGCCATCCCTAAGGAATGGCTGGACTGTGGCTTCAGAAAAGCGTCTGCTACTCAGAGCACCTGGCAGGGAACAGGAGGACTGAAAATGTAACCCTGCACTTCACTTTTCCATTCCCCAGGTCTTCACGGTCTCCACAGACTACTTCAAACTCTGGAAGTTAGTGCTGACCTCTTAAAAAGAGTTACAAAACTTTCTAAAAATTGTTAAAATTCAAGAGTGTTTTCTTTTACATCAACATCAACATCAACGTCATGGTCTGTCGAGAAGAAAGAGAGCCATCCCTGTCAACTTGTGATTTATTTGTGCCAAGCAAAGCAATTCTCCTGTAATAACTCTCCACACACATCCAGACCCAGTTACCATAAGCAGAAAAACTAAAAATAGAGTACCATCAGCAGAGATCACAAGAACCAGATGGGAAATTAAAAATAATTATGAGGACAAAACCAAATAATTTTATTAAAAATTATTAAAATATTATTATCATGCTAATTACTGGTAAATATTTGTACTACATTAAATTATGCATTTTACTTGTGGGTTGATACCTCCCCTCTATTTGGGATCTTTCTGGTTTTTCTAATTTTAGGTGCGAATACTTGGGATGTTTCACAAGCACCTGCAGAATGTGCTCCACAGGTAAGGAGATACTAATTCCAGTCATTGGTTTGGTACAGTTTATACAGAACTGCACGACTCATTAGATGCACGATAATTACATTTCACTTGATTTCTTTAGCATTTTCTGAGGTCTCTGATTTTAAATAATGTTATTAACTACTGAATCATGACTGTGTTACATGGACTAAAAACAGACTAAGTATAAACATAGCACAAAACTTCCCAGAGTACTAAAAAAAGTCAGAAACCAAGGCAATATACTTTTGTTTGGACCCTAACATTGGTTCAGACTTTAAGATAAGAGATGCAAACAAAATTTAAAAAAATGTTAAAGAGACATCATTATTTCTTTGTCAATCCCCAGAACTTAACTCTGGCAATGGGCTTGATGTAAAACAGACTGTGAAAAGAAAATACAGTGTTTGCCAACACTATAGGGGTCTCCGTAGGGCCAGCAAGGAGGGAGGTAGAATATGGTGAATAAATACAGAAACCTGAGTTTACCTATAAGCAGTTGCTCTTACAAGTTAAGATTAGGTCTAATTTAAAGCTGAGCAAGGATAAAAATTGATTTTGTGTACACAGAAACAAATGGGAAGCTGATTGAAGCTGGATGAAGTACCCCCTTGTAAAAACGATGGAAAAAAACATTGACTACTATTATATGTTTTGATAACAACCTACAAAGAGGTCAGGCAGGAAAATTCAGGGATCGGGCTCTAGAGAAAACCATAAGATTTTATAAAAATAGATTTTAGGAGTCACTCAACTTCAATGAAAGACATAGAAGCAACATAATCAAAAACCTGAAAGACAAGCTTTAACACTGGAGGATGAGAATCTGTAGTGAAGAATTTACAGCCTGTTTCTCAAAGGACATATACTGTGCACAGTAAGGCTGAACTATATTGCTGATAGACCATGAAAATTAAATTCTAGCACTGCAAATGGAGCACTCTGTGTCATGGTTTTTCCTGGCACTGTGAGGGATTTCAGGAGCTGCTGTTCAAGCTGAAACCCAGAAAAACAACACAGCTGGTACAGAAGAGAACCACAGAATGTTCTGAGTTGGAAGGACCCCCAGGGATCATCAAGTCCAGTTCTTAAGTGAACGGCCCATACAGGGATCAAACTCACAAACTCACTGTTATTAACACTGTGCTTTAACCAGCTGAGCTGATCTCAGGGCCAGATTCTGGGGGAGATTTGTACACGCCATTTAAATAACTGTGCCATTTAAATAACTGTCCCATTTGGGAGCCACAGAGAAGTGTTTTAGACCAGTATTTATAAGGATTAGTTTGTGCAAACTGTCTGCATTGTCTTGGGCTATTGGAAAAAGTTGTACAAAAATAAAGAGCTGCAGGCCTGAGAAGAGCCTGAAGTCATCAGGTTCATCTGCAACACACAAGTACTGAACTACTGCGCTCGGCTGGCTCCTCATCACAACCACACAGCTCTCCATCTTGCAGCTTTATTAACAAATAAATATCAAGGCAGCCAGAGGTTTACTCCATGAGTTTGCCCAGTTATGCTGCAGTCTGTGCCATTTCAGAGGAGACTTGTTTCTACTCTGCCTTAAGAGCTGAAAATCTTAAAAAATATAAATGCCTTTCACTACAGAGAGTTACTGCATCAGTCTGAGGTGCTGAAAGAACACAGAGAACGTGCCAAAAAACCTCTTCAAGAACAGAAGTAGATCTGACTCCTGAGAAATATTCAAAAAGAGCAGGAAACCAGGTTGCCCAGAGCAGCTGTGGCTGCCCCATCCCTGGAAGTGTCCAAGCCCAGGTTGGATGGGGACTGGAACAACCTGGGATAGTGGAAGCTGTCCCTGCCCATGGCAGGGGTTTGGAACGGGATAGGCTTTAAGGTCCCTTCCAAGCCAAGTCCTTCTCTGATTCTATGAACAAGGCGGATTGGTGGCCAGAATAAAAACACAACCAATTCACCCATGCACCAAAACAGCAACTGCTTTCCTAATAGACTTCTGTCATTTCTGAAAATGTGTCAGCCTGGGATATCGTTAAATGGGTTCAAACCATTTAACATAAGCAGACACAGCATTCCTTCCAGTCTTCTGAAAATAGCACCACAGCTTAAATAAGAAATGTAACATCTTTTAAGTCAAGAGTCAGAGAACAGGATTTACACACTGTTCACAAGAGAAAACCAATCCAAAAGGAAACAGAAAAATCTGTCAAATGCACAAGGGAAAATTTCTTCTGACTAACGTGGAAGTTGGATAAGTAAAATATAACGAAAATACTCCAGTGTGCTGGGTTTAGTCTTTCCTGTGATTCTGAAAACAGCTTTTTCAGGAGGCTGTAAAGGGCTGTGTTCACACTGCCTGTCTGAAGGGCAAAGCCTGGTGTGTGGCCAGCTCCCACTTTTCAAGCTGGGCTTTTTCCATGGAGTTAGTGAGAGCACATGTCCAAGTCTAGCTTAAGCACACAGAAAAACATACAAGATTAGGCTTTGCACATGAATTCAAACTTAGACAAAATAAAAAAAATGCAACTAATTTGAGCTTTTGGACCTGCAAAACCTATACAAACAGCCATGCACAGAAAACAAAATATTTGAAGTATATAAAACTGCTGTAATACAAAAAGGCAATTTATGATTCAAAAAAGACAGTTTAGGATGGAAAACCTGCTGAATTTCAGCCTGTTATTCACTTCCCAGCTCCCAAACTGAAAAACATAGTTTGCATACAGAAAAAATTGGTTGTTTTAAATGTATTTCAATGCAAAAAACTATACATACCAAATGAAATGCCAGAATCCCTGCTGGTATGACCCTCCCAGAACCAAAACACCAGCCCTGTGAGACAACACTTTTTTCCTCCCATAAGCTCTATGATTGTTTTAATTGTTGATCCTTCAAGTTATTTGGGAAAATGACACATTTTGTGTTGGTTCTGAAAAAAAATTTGAACCATATATATACAATGATTAAAATATCTGCTTTTTAAACTCAAATTGTATGATTGCAGATTCAGCCCTGCACTGTGAGCCAGCTAATCTCTCACTGGAGTGCCTCCATTTTTTGATCACAAAAGATAGACAGTATTATACCCACATTGCTTATGGGAATGGTTCTACAAACTTTCTGCATGAAATAAATGAGAATTCCCATCTTTCTGTTTACATTACTCTATTTTGTTCTCACTTCCCTCACTAAATAAGACTATGCAGGCAAGTTGGATGATTTATTTCTGCACTTAAGCTTTCAAAATCCTTTAGCAATCTTTCTTTTTTTCAGTTTTAAAGAGCAAATTTTTCTCCCAGAGACGTGTTAGCAACTTTCCCAGAAGTCATATTCTTATAAAGGTGGTAAAAGGTTCTTACCATAGAGCATAAGTGACTTTGCAGTGTTCAGTCAGATATGGCACTCCCTAGGCAGGCCTGCCAGGCCGAGGGCCTGAAGGAGAGCCACACAAGAACACACACAGACGCAGCAGGAGAGAGAGCAGGAAGAGAGAGGGCAGAGCCCTCCNACCATAGAGCATAAGTTTATGGAAGAGTTTCTGTGTTTTGGAAATTTGAGATGCCAATGTACAACTACAGTTTGTGACACCAGTACAACTTGCTTCCTGGAAATTCTGTGTATAACTGTGCCAGATATTGTGAAACCAATCATTTGGAAATAAATGTGTTCATTAGTTCAAAAATAAACTTTGAATTTGGAATACCACACTTAAATTCCATTCAGTTTTCCAAATAAATAGCAGTCTTTCCACACAGTGTTTTAAATTGAAGGTATGAGTAAAAGTATAAAGTAGGCACAACAAAAAAATAATGGAGTCATTCACCAAATTTCAAGTTGGAAATTGAGACTATTTGCAAATAAAGTGCATAAAACTGTCTTTTTTACCTTAGATGAACTCAAACATAAGTCCCTCTTCCTGCAAATTTGAGAGCTGAGAAAAATCTCTGAGGCAAGTACTTTATAATAATAAAATCCTCCATCACAACCTTCTTTTTGAATGACCCGCTGGCATGTTCCTTTGTTGTAGCAGCTCCTTGTCTGCTGAGCCCTAATTTTCTGAACAATATCTGAGGTTTCTCAAACAGCTCAGAAAACTGAAAGTGAGAGGAGAATTTAATTTAGTGTTCCTGTCATCACACTGAATCAGAAGTGGCTCACGATGAAATAATACACAGCTCTCACTTCAGTATCTACCCCATAACTCCAGGTCTCTGAGGGCTCTTAAAATTCAGCAGGGACCCGAAAGTGGCAGGTGTCGTATTTAATGCATGTGCAGTCATGTTCCAAACAAATAGCTGCACTCAAGGAACAAGCTAATAACTCTTGTGAGTCAAAGCATCCAGATATGCACTCCCTTTGGACAGCAGAAGAGATGTTCCTTGGAAAGTCTGTCTATCCAGGCCACCCCTTTGGTTCAGACATTCAACCTTTCTACAAAATCATCCCTCTTGCTCCTTGCTGGGAACTCACTGTCCTACCAAGGGCAAGACTGATTTTTTTTGGCACAGTTCTGCTGTGCTGCGAACAGAACCAATCATTCCAATTTTTCAATCAGTCCAGCTGTGGTGTGGGAGCTTTCTGCCGCAGCAGCCCGAGAAATTCAGTGAGCCAGAGGGAGCTGGGGCTAATGCAAACCCAGTGCAAAACCAGCATTCCCAGTTTGCTCAGGGTTTGGATTTCGGGCTGACCTTGAACTACACCTATGCATCAAGGGCTACACAGCAGCCAAGGGACACTGGGAGGGTACCCTACCACAAGAAACGAAACAAAGATCTTTGTTCTCTGAAGGGCAGCCAGGATTCCCTTTCTGTGTGGCCCTGCTGCCTGTGTCCATTCTGTTTGTTCTGCTGTTCCTCGTGCAATACTGGGAGAACTGGCAAACACCCGGTGGGACGTGATCAAATCTCCACACACTGTGATATGTCCCAAAGCTGCAGGAAATCTCAGGGCTGATTACCAACCCTGGAAGATAGTAGCTTTTTTTAATGGCTTAGGGTAGACTGAAAGCTTTTATAGCTGAGCTATACCAAGAAAACAGGAAAACTATAAAATTTATTACCAAACCGGGTCAGAGTAATTTTTCCTGTATTAAAAGATATATTCTAGTTCTCCATGATAAGGTTACAAAAATTCTATAACATCTTAATACGCATTAGTCAAATCAAAAAAAGTAATTTTAAACTTTGCTTTATTAAATTTAAGATAGAGCCTTTCAGATAACCATTCCCACCTTATCATTCTAAAGATTCTTTCTTACACATAGAGCCCAAATGATACTTCTGAAACAAAAAATTCCCATTGTCTAAGGCTTCATGTTTTCAGACTGATTTTCAGTGGTGTTCAACACATGACATTTTCACTGTAATTGGTATATGCACAGGACCAGTGAATCAGATCATTAAATCTCACTGTATAATCTAGGAAAAGTCTTATCTACTTAATCTAAGAAAAGATTTATCCATTTTCTGATCTCTGTGTTTCTTTCAAAGGACATTAAGATGCTACTGATAATTTTGGTACAGAGAAAGGAAGAAGCATATTGACGTTTATTCCAGCAAATCAATATACCCTCTATCTGCAATGTATTGTCTGTAGATTCACCAGTTTAATTTTACTTTCTTGAGAAGTTTTCCCTTTGTGCTCAAATATGATGATGTGAAACAAAGTTATGCCAGTGAATTTTACTCACTAAATACACATTCTATATATTCATTTTTCTTGGCTAATCCACAATGAGGATACAACACTCCTTTACTGACAGATGATATTATTATATATTTAGCTCACACAGTAGATAATTGGAGTATTTCTGCCGTAAGTATTAATTTACTCATACTGGTGATTCATGCTGATTCACATGAGAAAAACTGCAACTAAATTCACACTTTAAACCACAGGAATCAGCAGCTGAATCAGAAGTTGCCATCTAACCCACACAACTGCAGAGAGATGGAACACAGGCACCTAAACAATTCATCACATCAGCTTTATCCACATTTCAATTTTTTGTGCATTTCCACTTGGGATACACAGTACATTGTTGGACTGTATTGTGTTATTTCCTTTTTCAAATTCTAACTCTTAAAAAAATAGTATATTGCTTAAATTGAAAGTTAACTTAGGCTTTTTAAATGGAAGACGTTTGGGCACTCATTTATAACTCTGCATATGACCAGCATTTCATCCAACCTGTGATGCCTGGACCATGGATAAACCAGCAAAAGCTTCCTGTGTTATTAATCCATGGCAAAATCAGGCTATTGCCTAGAGGAAGACGCCAGTCTAATGATATGTAAATTCTTAAATGAGCTGGTTTCCATTAATACTGTGCAACGATCCAAACTCAAATTCTACTTTAATTCACATTTACTCAGTCTCTAAAGAGTCACTGTGTTATGTTATAGACTGAATATAGCTCAGAGAGCTGTGTCTAAGCATTACTAGAAAATTGAATGGATTTTTATTCCATAAAGCCACAACCCAAAAGCTTCAGCCTATGCATAGTCTCATGCTCTCTATGGCAGGGAAGAATTTGAGTGTTGGATCCCTGGAACTTACATCCCATTCCCTCCCCTCGGCACAGCGTCTTTTTCAAATTTAACTGGAATAAATGTAGCAAGCAAAATAAATACCACAAGAACACTTCTGCCATTTTTTCCTTCATAGTAAGAATATAAATCTTTATCTGTTCAGAATATTGTTTTGAAAACTGGAGGCATGACAGATTATGCAGGTGCCACAGCCTCTCTGCAAGGGCTAATAGCTCGTGGCAAGGAGCAAAGTCTCTTCACTTGACACATTTTCATGGTGGTTGAGCAGGCAACTGCAGTTTCGCGATTTATTCAATTTTCATGGTATCTTATTCAGGAAGAATAGCAATACTACAGGTGTTAACATTTATAGATTTAATAACTTTTCCCATTTCTCACTGTTTGCAGAAAAATGATACTGATATTTGAGTTATTTAGATACAGTTCCACTAAAACTAGGTTGGCACAAGGACTGTGGCAACCTTCCATAGGAGTCTAAGAATTGCGGAATTGCACTGACATAGCAGCATAAGACTGACACTTGGGTGGGAAGTGGAATTAAGAAAATGCGAACCAAAAATTTTCCTAGAATTCTTCTAAATGGCTAATGCTACCTACAACTTGACTTTATAAGTTGTCTGTATTTTGCCATATATCACTTGGAAGTTTCCATGATACCCTCTTGCTGTTCAGACACTGGGAATGGTAATCCTGTGTAAATGACTAAAATGAGGGAAAACTTGACTTGAGAGATTACCTTACACAGATACTGGGAGCACCTTGTGTAGCTGGTCAGCTGTGCCTCCTTACACACATGGCACAAAACAAAAAGTAAGCTCCTGTTTCTCACCTTCCCCTGTCTGTCAAAGAGATATCAATTCAGTGCTCAACTTTCAGAGGGAAAGAAAAAACAAAACCTGTTTTAATTGTTTGATCATCTGCCCTGTGGATGGTTTCTTCATCCTTTTCACACACATTCTGCAGTCACGCTTTGTGAACACTGCTAATCAATACAGCTACCAGCTGCCACTCTGTTTTCATCAGCAGGCTGATACACTGGGTTTGGGTAATCCTGTTTATGTATTGATCTTTCTCTTGAAGCTAACATCCTTCTGTCAAACACTCATGAACCTGATGTTTCAAATTTAAATAGCTGCAGAGTCATTAATTAAAAAGTAATGCATGATAGTAATTTAAAATGTGTGCTTCCATATTTATGTACCTCTCTGAGCTAGAAAGTGAGGGTAAGACACTCATTAATGGAGATTTAATTTAATTTGTGAATTTTTTTTGAGTTAAAGTTCACTAAATTAAAAACCAACAGTAAACAAGGAAAGAAACAGCTGCAGCTACAGCTGCTGCTTGGTAACCACTTCAGTCTGACTCTCCCCAACATGTACATGTAACTTATAAATTGCATCTAACAATACAGTAAAAAAATATGAGAAGTTGTGCAAGTGTGGAGGAGAAAGAAGACAGAGAGAGATGGTGCTTAGCAGGACATGAATTTCTTACCAATAAATTGTCATTTGAAAAGCAGCAGGTGACAAATGTAGTAAAAATTGTGCAGAGAGCTGAAATGAATACAAATGCCGGGAATACGCTGGAAGTGTCCGGCAATTCTGTTCTGCAGTGGGTCTGCTTGACAAACATTGCTCTGCAGCAGGCATGGACTATTCAGCAGAATTAAACATTCAGCTGGGCCATATCTGAGTCCTGGGCCCCTGTGAGCCCACCTGTTTGCAAGCTGACAGTTCTGAGGCAGTGCCACAGGGCCATTAATTGCCACCGCAGTGGTGGCCCCAACATGAGCAGAGCTTTGCTCTGTGGAGCAGAATGTTTGCAGAAGAGCTGTTGTGGTTTGCAGGGTAGGGTTCTCTTCGAACAGTGTCACCACTGAGCACAATTAGGAACAAAACACAACATATTTAGCAAATCAGAGTGTAGCACTGGGTCAGGCCGGCTAGGCCGAGGAGCCCCAAGGAGAGCCAAATAATAGACCACACCGAGGCAGCAGACCGAGAGGGCAGAAAGAGAGAGAGGGCAGAACCCTCTGCCTTTATTTATATGTTTTTACAAATCACTGTGGATTGGAGGTAGAAATGAACACCTCTTAATTCACTGGTCAAAGTCCCTGTCTATCATATTTCTCTACCCAGTATACTGGAATTATAAACATAGGAAAAGCATAGATAATTGCTAAGAAACCATGGCCATGTTTACAGAAAAGGTTTGAGAAAAATGTTACAGAAAGAAAAACACTGCAAAACTCAAAACTCAGGGCAACATCAGAGTATGAAGATCGACGCGGTTTAAGGTCAGCTGAAAATGTTTCACTGCAGTGGCACATACTTGAGCCTCTCGGATAAACCAGCAGCAGCTCAAAGGAAATATAAAGGTTCAATGAACAGCTCTGGAATGAGCCACGTCAGATCCTGAGTGAAGCATTAATGTCCTGGAGACACAGCACTCCCCAAGTGTTTAATGCCGTGCATGTCCAAGTGCAACATGCCAAGATACCATCAAGTCAGGCCCCTTGGATATGATGAAAATAAGTCAGCAGATAATGATGTGTTATCAGACAGCTAAAAACCCTTTTGATTTGTTCTAACTAGTAAAATCTTAATTTCTGAGAGGAACAAAATCCACAAGTCTGTTTAAAGCAGAAAAGCTGTAATGCAAAACTGAAGGAAAATCAGTATTTGTAAGACTGAGTGCAAAAAAAGAAATACATTCAAGAAAAAGGCATTACCTTGGTTTTTTTCTTTCTGAAGGAAAATAAAGCTTCCTACAAAAAAAGTGAGATTTAATCACAAAATAAAGGGAAAAATACTTACTACAATAAAAACAGCAGTCAGCTGTGTTCAGTTTTAAAGGCCTGACTTGCTCTTGACTCTGTACTGCAAATCTGTTAATTGTTCCCTTTGGAAGTGGAACCACCTTTTTTGACAAAAAAAGTAAAATAGCTTTTGTGTATTTTGTACTACAGTTGTTCTAAAAATTCCCAGCAAACTATTTTTACGTTTGATGCTCATCAAACTGACATGAAGATCCAAAACAACCCTACAATTAATGCAGCAGTTAATGATTGCAGATAGTTCTACACAAGCATAGCTCCAAGAACTACAACTCCCTCTGTGCTAAAGAAAAATATATGAGTAAGGCCCACAAAAATTAAAATAACTTTAATTATTAAAGAGTTACAATGGTAAAATGTAGAACAAAGTTATGTTCTACCGTTGCAAGCCATAAGAAGGAGTCATAAATGTAACTATATTAAGCCCCTATTTCTTTTTCAGCCTAAGACAGTTTAAAAGACATGGAAAGAGAAGGTATGCATGAAATAATGCATTATTTAGGTCATGAATTCTTTTCTACAGATTTGTATGCTGATGATGTTAGATGGCAGAGTCAATCTCAGCTGAAAAATGCAGGTCAAGTTTTTTGGCATGAGTTTCATACCTCTTAATTTTCTGTTCAATCTACAATATATGCAGTCTTGTATCATCAGCTTCCAGTAATTCTCTTTTCATCTTTACCTCAGCCTTTAAGATGTTTTCTTTTCTTGGAGTATTTGTTATAGTATTAGAGGTTTCCAAGGCAAAACACCAGATCAATATCTTCCTACCTCAGTATATTTAGTAGTTACCTGTTATCTAATACTACATCTAGTTTGATAGATTTATTTACTTTTTTTTTTTTCCAAAGATCAGTTTCTTTGCAGTTTTGGTATTCTGGAATGGAAATTGTCTATCTCCTCTTCATCCTTATTATATTATTATGACAATTAATTTCCGTTTTCTCCAGATCTGTTTATTTTCATTTCAGAAGTTTTCCTGCCTCCATCCTCGTGCTTCATGTTATCACCCTTGCTGAAAACTGGCTTAATGTGTTCCTTTAGTTCAGGCACCATATCTTGATCAGCTCCAATCTCACCCTTATTGTCAAAATATGGACTCACCATTTTATCTTATGCCTAAAATATCATTTTATCAGTTTTAATTTCCCTCCTAAAGTATAATTGTGTTTTTCTAGTGACAATTATTGCTTAAGTCTGATAGTCCCTCACCTTTAAGATACAGCTTTTTCTATGACATTCATCTTTCTCTGTGGGCTGCTTGTAATTTTCCTTATATCCTTTCTGAGACAGTAATTCTTCCATTTATCACTGCACTTTTCCCTTCAGGGAATGTTCCCTACAGGAAAAGTTCCCTTCCCTTCATTGCCCTCCCACTCCCTCCTGGAATACAATACAAAATGTGTTATTATCAATGCTATGCTCCCACCACAAGTATTCGCTATGAGTAACCCATAGTAGTTGTAAAATCACTCTAAGTTTCTTGACTGGACAATGGAATAATTTAAAAGATAATAAATAAAAATATGTAATGTCTACTCCCTGAAATAATAACCAAACAAAAATAAAAGAATGATACCTCAATATCATCCATCATACACACAAGAAGTTATCATAACTCAGACAATCTCTATATTTTGAAAGAATATAGTGGAATAAAACATCCAGCAGTGAGTTAACAATTCTGGGCTACATTTAGAAGGTTCAGTAATAAAAACTCTTTTATTAAATAATGTTTTCCACTTTTGCAAACATGATTTCTCCGAAATTTTTCCCTATGTAGCAAGACACTGTTCAGATAAAAGTTGCTATAATGCTATCATGATTTCTGAAAAGAAAATAACTTTCATGGGCAGGAATTTATCAATAGGTAAGGATAGATGTTTTTATACCTTTCTTTTCCCTGCTGTGCCAGCTCAAATATTGTCTTCAGACTAAACAGCTCCTCTTTCTCCCTGCATCAGGATAAAGACAGTGAAGTAAGCCATCTAAGAAATAAAGTTTTCAAATAATCTATTGGAATTGTTATATTTTATGATATTAAACAGAAAATTCTCTGAACAACAATCTTTGTGTAGGAGCTGTATCATTATGGTGCCCAAAAGGCACACAAACAGCACCTATTTTATGTAAAATGAGAAAACCCCAATTTTTTTTTTTGCCATGACCTACAATGGAAGAGTCTCCTGACCAGGTCAGGAGTATTCTCAGTCATAATCACTTTCCAGAGTTGCATCTCCAAAGCTGCACCTTTGTTATTCCAGACTGGAGTGGTGCCTCTGCCCTTCTTACACGGGCCAAGAGCCCTGAACTCTCGTGCACCCGATGCTGCAGCCAACTGCTTTTTCTGGCTGAAATCCTGTATTTTGCTTCCTCTAAATACACCTCAGCTATTTTACTGTAACAGGCAGTTTATCTTGAAATTGAATCAGCATTAGCTTCTGCACAGAAGATACCATTTCAGTTTGAACTGATGGTGTTTCTAGTGAGTTTGTTGCTTGATTAAATTCCCAAGGGAAATTCAGCTAGGCTGCACAAGATACTTCACTGCAAGAAGATCTGGAGTAAGAGAAGATTTTGTGAACATAATTTAAATTTAGATTGTGTTGAATTTAAATTTTACTGCAAGTACCTTTAGGTCCTAAACCTCATTTCATAGCTGATCTTCAGTATTTATTTCGGTTTTATCCAAGTACAAAAACTTGACCAGAGCAACAGCAAAAAAGGTTGTTCGAGTTTTTTGTCCATTGCCATTTTTAACATTTCACTTGTGACTTACATGCTATTCTGCACCACTAAAGAAAATATTGACCATACATTTTAAAAATAAACAGCAAAGGAAAATACCTAAACAAATATCAAAGGAAATTTTGTAAATAAATATCCAAGGACATTACCTAAATAAATACTATATGAGCAAATATAGGAGGATTCTATGAATTTCTTTAAAAGTCCATCATGTTGAACACAACCCTCTAGGAATTCTCAGCTCTACTGGTCTCAAACTAAAGTACAAAAGTTCCTCCTCTCCCTACCCCTGTCACTGTTCTAACAGAGAAACCTGGTTTTCAGGTTATGCCTTTCTGAAAAACTTCTCTTCAAGGTACATTGTTAGGGTGAGATGCCTTTACTAAGGAGTTAACACCATGGAAAATCAGAGTAAATAAACCACCAAAGATGCACCTACAACTGCTCTTGTTTCTTAGAGTTTGCAGTCTTGTGTGGTTAAATGAACACCTGAAAGCAAAACTAGAAAGAGAGGTCAACTTGCTATTATTATATTATCTTTCAAGAGAGAAAAGGACCACCAAAAAGAGAAGGGGGGAATTATACAGCAGAGATTTCTAGGCACCTTTTCAAGCCACCTTTGCAACTCACCTGCTAATTTCAGCCACAGCATATTTAGAAATTGTGCCAGAAAGAGAATTCCAGGGTGCTCTTCTCCTGTTTATCAGAAACAAGTGCACTGTTGGCCGGTCTTGAAGTAAGATTTCATTTTTAAAATGTTGCACGTTTTAAAAGAAGTCTAAGAAAATACTGCACAGTGAGCTTCAGATTAGATCTGCAGTGATGTTTATATATGGAAATACGTGCAGTCTGTAATAAATTTTCTGGGTTTTGAGAATAGTTTTTTCCAATAGCACTTCTGGAAAATTTAATTTTAGAGTGGCACGCTGAGAAATCCATTCCTCATCACATAACACTATCTTCAACATGCATTGGTACACATACACACACATATATATATATATATAAATGTGTATTTCCACATATTTTCTAATATTCATAATACTTATTTATTTATATTTTTTCTGATTCTTTGGAGAAGAACATTCTTTTCCAGGGGGTTTGCACAAGAGAAACAAACTTTAAAACCTGAAGTTCCCCTTCAAAAGATGTTTGTTTCTTAGGACAGATATTCCCAAAGTGGTTTTAAATCTCTTAGCATTTATAGATGCTTTATGTAGTATTTAGGTAGAAAAATCAAAACTTTCTTGGCTCATGATTTACTTGCTCATCAATCTGACAGCATCCACGGAGGAGGCCTTCAGTGGAAAACACAAGAGCACCACAACGATGCAAAATCCTGCTCAATTAGTTCATTTAATGCCCATCAGCAGTTTGAGTTAAGCTAACTGACCTTACGTACAGCTAAGTCACATTCACCACCTGTAAAATGAATTTGTGAGCTTCTGCTAGACACCCTGAGCATAACTTGAACACAGAGAAGAAAAGCACAAGATAAAAACATTCTAAATCCAGATTTCGAGGGTTTGTATCGTCACCCTTTCTCTTACAAATTTCCTGTTCCCCTCCATTCTGCCTCCACGTGCCAAAGGCACAGACCTCACTCAGTTGCAGATAAGAACTTCTCCACTATCAGGAGTTCTCGTCTCTTTAAACCAGGTAC
>VYZT01027990.1:166358-178403 GCA_013400735.1 Pomatostomus ruficeps | reverse complement strand
AGGTACTTTTTCTAAAAACTAAATCCTAAAACATGATTTAGTCCATTAAAGATGCCATGATCACAGGAAGGGGTGATTTAACAACTCATTACGGAAGGAAGCTTCAGCAACACCCCTGTATTTTTACAACTCTCCACTGGTGGCTGTGGTTGGGAATTGCGATTCAGAGGAAATTTTTTCAGAAGGTCTTCAGGGTTAAAGTGCACAAGAATTAAATCTCCAGCTGTTGTTGCCAACTAATGGTTTTTATCCCTTCCAAGTACTGAAAAGATATCCTTTTAATAAGATATTGATATAAAGTCTTCAACACTAAGGACTGTCAGCTAAGGAGAAATTTACACTGAAGACATGTGTCCACTACCAAACTCATGAATAAAACAAGAGCAGAATGAGTAACACGTTAAATCAATATTATAATTAATTACCGGGGTCAATTAGAGAGATTTTGGCTATCAGTTTCAAACATTTTTTCTCTCAAAAAAAGACCCTCCTAGTGACAGTGTATTCAATACCAAATATCTAAATAGAAAAATCCTATAAAGATTGCATTGCTTTTCAAAGCTGGGTTTTTCTTCTTTAAAATATACTGCAGCTCACATACCATAACATCTTTTCTTCATGATATTATAGACTTTTTAAAAGAATTTTGACATTTTTATTTTTTTTCTTGAAATATATAGATTTTATTTTAAAAAACCACATAAAAACTACTTTAAAATCCACTGAAAACACAGAATTAAGCATTCCTATGCATGGAATTCTAAAATGCCTATATATGGTCTACATAAAATCTGATTTTATGGAATCTTTTGATGAATGAATAGGGTAACAGCTCTCAAATAAGAAGCTGTGAATACAGCTGATGGTGCTTTTAAGGAACTAAGCTCGACATCAGCAGTATTCCATGTTTATTCCAACATTGGAATTCCCTACTGTTTCTCCCTTTCTTGAGACAATTATCATCTCGAAGCTAGAAATAAGAGAATCCAACTTAGATACTGCCCTTGGAATTAGATCCTCATTGCATTCAGGGTAGGTTTTTTTCACTAACAAACAAATGCAAAGCTAATGAAACTGAAGAAATGCAGTAATGCAGCCCATAAATAAACACCAATTTCCTCTTTAATTCTTGAGACTATTTCCAGGAGTACATAATAATTTTCTGGTTTTAATTCCTACAAAGTGTACCCAAAGAATAACATTCTCTCAACCAGAATGACATAACAGATTTTACACCCATACCAACTGTTGTAGCTCCAGTGACAACACAACTGTTTAAATGGGGCACCCAAGAGTCTTAAAATGGAAAAACACTGAATTTCACTGCCTCTCTCCTCCAGCCTGACCTTCAGTCAGTTTGCAGAGGCACCAACATCATAGAATCCACAATACCATATGCTGCTTTCTCTCTTAATTGATGATGAAGTTACACTTTTGAAAGCTGAAAAAGCTTTTGATATAGGTATGCCACTATTCCTGCCTCTGAAATTCAAGCATTTCCCTCTTAGACTCTTCTGGTCTTTTTGTCTCATTCCAGTGTCTACTTCGACTTTTTAGCCAGGTTATTGTTTTCCAAGGACCTTACCAGAAGACATTTCCTGCTCATATTTGGGTGAGTAGCACATTAATATTCCTATGCCCTTCACAGAAAGTTGTTTTTATGTTCTAATCGTCTTTCCAGAGGCCAGAAACATAAACCAGGTCATTATGAGTTAATTCAAATCAATGTCCAATGGCTCTCTAATTTTCATTTCACACTTGATAGCCTTAGTGTCGGCTTTTGGCAACAGTTCCACTGAAATACTCTTATCAGATATTTTGGGAAGTTTTTTCATCTTTCTGAAACCATGCCTAATCAAGAGGGCAGCAGCATAAACACACACACCATTTCATAGGAAAATGTCTGGAAGCTGGAACTCTCTTTAAACATCTCTGCTCCAAAACTTCTCTGGGATTTGTGCTGACTAAATGCAGGACAGAAACATTTCAGGAAAGATTGAGGCTTAAGTTCTATTTGGAGCACACTTTCAGTTCTGTTTACTTGCAGGGTCTGCTAAGGAGCAGCACCACCATGAAAAAAAGGGCTGCATTTATGGCTTACGTGAGGAATAAGCACGGACCATACAAGGACTTTCAGACTTCAAGGTTTGGTACCTACTGAAAACAATTGTTCTTGAGGGTCTGGAATTAGGGAAAGGTTTAGTGCATTCTGCCACTACAGGATTTTATTTCCCTTCTGTTAAATTGGGCAGTAAAACCTCCCTTCCCAAAAGGATTTTGGTGATTAATGAGTGCCATACTCCTCAAACAAGCAAGCATTACTCTGTTCTATTTAGAAAGAATAAAATTCTATTTTGGTGGAGTTTCTCCTCTGGTATCCTTATATTTGAAGGATATCTAACTTCATCTTCCTTTATTTTGGCTTACTAAACAGCAATTGACTGAAAAATTTTACATTTTCTGAGGTATACTAGATTTAGAATATTATTTTCATTTACATTGTGTGGTGGAGTTTGGTTGGTTGGTTGGTTGGGGGGTTGTCTTTTTGATGTCTGTTTTTGTTTGTTTTGTTTGGTTTTTTGCTGCCCTAATCTCCCAACAGGTTAGAGAGATGGAAAGATTTATTTCCCTGAGCTGTGTATATCTGCTATTGCCACCTGCTGCTCTCTGGGTGCACCTTCAGAGTTCAGGAGCTGTGCATTCCCAGGCTCTCTCAGCTGCCACATTTTAATTCTTGAGAAAAACCAGGAATACCCAGGAAGGGTGTACAACAGGCTTGTTGTTTTTTACTACGAGCGACCGAAAATCCATCCTGTGATGGATGCATGCACGAACGGTTTCCCAAGTCAGACCCAAATCCTCCCCAGACACTAAAGAACATTTAATCTAATCACTAAATTATCCAAATGAGGAGGTTGGGCCAAGGTACTCAGTCCCTCTTGATGATGCATAAACCCAGTGCTCTCAGATGGAGAATTTAATGCCCAGTGTTGTTTTCAATGTTTAGACAACTTCTGCTAATCTGAAAAAAAAGGATTGTTACAGTCCTCTGAAGGCTGTACTGAAATTTGTTGGTTATTTCAAATATAACTCACCTTCCTCCTTTCTATGTTCCTTATTTTATAACATTCCTACCCAACTCACTTCTAAAGGAATAAACTTTGTTTTCATTAATTCTATCCTTATGCTTCTAGGCAAACCTTTAATTATTCAATGATGTCTGCCATTTCTACTTGGTTTCAGACTCACCCGATTAAAAATGGTGGATTGCAGGGTTTGGATCTGAGGGTCCTTGAGGATTTTATTTTCTCTGAACACAAGGGGGAGGATTCTGTTGTATCTAGAAATCATCATGTTATCCCCATGAGACAAATTCATGATTTATTACATAATGATACCCAAGTAAGCTGTTCATACAAATTTAATTGCTGCTTACAAGCATAACATGAATTAGTGCATTGATTTAATATTATTCTGTCTGATTTTTTCCTATTTAAGCACACACTACATTACTTAATTTTTGACTGACACTCTTGTGGGATGAAGTTACATATTTATTTCACAATCGCTTTTACATTCTGTGGTTTTTTTCTGATTTCATTTGTTTCTTTTAGTCTAACAGTCCTTACTTTCTAGATTGCTGTACTCTAACTACTACCATGTCTCTGTGGAAACAAAGGAGTTTCAGTGTTTATAAAGTTTTGCATATTTCCTCTATTCTTGTAATTCTTTCTTTTCTGCTGTTTGAAATCTCGGAAATAAGATCTCATTATTAATTAATAATTAATTTCAACATTAATCTGAAAAATACTTTGCGAAGTGCTTCACTGACTCATGCAGATGTCTTATGATATAGCCCCAAGGGCAGATATATAAATGAACAATATTAACATGAAGGTTATTTGATGCAAACGTTTGGATACAACTATTGCAAATGTTATGTATTAATGCCCTACTACTCAGATTTAGATTCAACATCAGAGGCAGAAGAACTGAAAATTCACTTGAAAAGGCTTCAAGATGAAAGTACACAGCTGTCAAAAAACCACCCCCAATTCTGTTTAGCATCCAATTCTGCCCCTCCCTCCTACCCCAACCCGTCGTTCTAAAATTAGGGAACCAGCGTGCAATGATGCATTAACCCTGTAAGAGGAATTCTAATTGATAAACATGGAATAGTGGCAGTTCATGCTTTGGCCTTTTTCTACAGAGTGTAAGGCTTTGCAAAGTGTAGTTTACTCTAAAGCTGAGTTTTGTTTCTGGTCACTGATACATATGCAAAGACTGGGATGTAAACAAGGTCATAACATCACCAGCCCAGGTCTCACACCTGAACATAATTTAAGCAAATAAATTGCAAATCCCCCCTTTCCTCCCTAGTCAATTTACATAAACCATCCATTTGCACTGGGCAAGACTTAACAGGAATATTGTTTTCAGTAAAAGTATTTGAATGAAAAGAGAGTTGTGGACGTTTTTTGCAAACAACGAAGTATAGAAAACACAAAAAGGAGAGAAATTGACATCCTAAATGGGATCATTCACTATGATTTAAGTCCCATCCATATATGTGCTTTACTAATTTTTCTTTTTAACAGACACACTTGACATGTCTTGATATGCTCTGTAACCAAATAAACTACATCATAGACTTTTTCATATTTACCTAAAACAACTATTCCTAGTTCATCTTAAGCATTCATATTTAATGTAAAGCCTAGCACAGAGTTTCTAAGTATATATTCCTTATTTCAGAGGGATGCATAAAACCATATATATCTCAGAACCCACTCTGCTTTAATTTAGATACCTTTTGCCTATGTATCATATCCAATAGTGATGTTCAGGAAAAAGAAACACAAAAGAACCATGTACTTTAGAAACAATGGGAATCAAGTGATACAAAAATAAATCATAGATTTACATGTTAAAGATATAGACACCAAACTTTATGGTCAATAAAGCACTCTAAGTTCATGTCTTTGGAAACTATTGTGTTAAAATAATGAAACACATTTCCCTGCATGAGCCATATGAAGAGCAAGTTTCTCCACAGTGCAAAGGTTCTTTTGTCTGCTGCCTTATGTTAACTGCGAGGTGGCTTCCACAAATCAAGGTTGGGGTTTGGGTTCCATTAGGCTTCCCTGGGAATGGTAAGGCTGCAGCACAACAGTGGGAATTTAAGCTTCAAGATAACAATATTTCCATCAAGGAGATTTGAAGTAAACAGTGGATTCACAAGAGATTAATGTGCAAACCATTTGGGAATAATTTAGTATACATAGAAGCCATAATTATTTGAGAGATTTTTCATTATAAAACTTCTGAACTCTCTTTCATGCCTCTAGAATGTGAAAAGTCCCTGTTTTCTTGTGCTCTGTGGAATTTTCAGGAGTCCTCTATGCTCAATTTCTCCCAGGCTGAGGAACCAGATGGCTTAGAGCTATTTCTTTACAAAAATCTCAATTCTTTGCTGCTTATTGCTCATTCGGTTTAGTATGGCAAAACTAGTACCATTAACTAGTACTGAAATGAGGAATTGCTTGAGAGTACTTTGCAGTCTGTGGAAAGGTTCTTACTGCTGTGCTGCTAAAAAATTAATTTGATTCCTCATTCATTATAGGACAGCACATATCTTCTTTTAAACTATAATGACAATACAATAAAATGCTGCTTGGGATGAGTAACAGCATAATACTGAATTTTTAAAATACTTCTTATGAGAGTGCTGTAGAAGGGAATGTAAACTGTGATGGAACTGCCATATGGCGAGCTCTTAGTGCCAGCATTAACTGAATCGCCCAAAGCAATATTTTGCTCTTAAACAACCAGGAAAAAATAAAAAAGGAAAAAAAAAAGGAAAAAAAGAAAAAAGATAAACTGCTCGTATAGAGAAAGAAAAGCCAACACAAATTCATGCCAGAACTGATCTCCACAGAAGTTATCTATAGTGATATCAAACCTTCTTTTCTGAGGAAACAATCCTTGAAAGTACTTTCTGTCCTGAGTATTGGGTATGTACAGACGTGTCATGCAGTGAGGGATTTCAGTCCTACTGTATCCAGGGCTTTTGCTTTGCTTCCAGCCCTTGCTGCTCCATTGCTTTCTCTCAGCCAACCAAGGAAACAAAGCCTCAGCAACTCCTCCACAGAGGCTGCCCCAGGGCTCTGACCCTGCCATTTCCCTCACTTTATTGTGGGCACATTCTGCAAGGTCAGAATAAAGACACACTCAGCCTCTCCCTTGCAGTGCCACAAGTACCAGATCTGTAGAAGAGCATCAGTTATATCTCTGCATATCATGGAAAGCACTGATGTCCTGGAATGCCTCATGTGCTACACAGACACTTCTCTATCCTCCTAGAACACGGAATTTCTGCAGTACGTGTTCTCTGCAAACATCTGGCTGCCCAGCAAGAGCATTTGTCATCACCCATTAAGCCTAACCGAGCAGAACAAGGTCCCTCGGAGCTTTTCCAGGCAGGCAAGAAATCCAAATGATTCTGTGAAGGCCTGACCTTGCTGTGCCATCGAGTTCTACAGAAGAATTTTGTTGAATCCAGAGGAGTTTTATCCAGGTCTTGCTAAAATCACAGATTTCTTTTTTTTCAAAGTGCACCTGTTCTATGTACTATCCTTAAATATATCTGCCGCTGGGAACACTGAACCAAAAAATACTTGTAGTATTTCTTAAACCTCAAGGTGGGCAAGTGAATTTCATTTTCCCTGTGACGGAGTAGAATACATCAGAACACCTTCAGCATTTTCAAGAGACGGGGCAATACAGCACTGCTACCTTAAGAGAGATCTCCCTGCAAAATCATTATTTGCTTCAGATATATCCAGAAAAGAATCAGTTGCTCTTTCTAATTTACTCCAAATCAAAAGACTGTGAAGTATAGAAATTCTAATTCTTTTTAAAAAGAAAATTATTCTACTGCTATCTTACTCTTGTTAGATTTGTATTAAGAAAATTATATAATAAAAAACTTAAAATAAACATAACAGGATGATTTATAGGAATGTGTTATAAGAAGGTTTGTTTTACAGGGATAATGAAGACAGTACCATCTGCTCCAAAAAGCAAGACACTGAAAAAAGCCTACTAGGGCACATATTCACATCCACTAGACACTCATAAACAGTTCACAGATTTATATATTTTAGTCAACCAGAAAAGTATTAGATATTCCATACCTGAGGCTTCAATCATACAATTTTAATCAGCTTTGCATGCGTGATCAAAATGTGGAGAAATATACCAAACAGAGAAACATTTCTCTTTAAAATAATCTTTTCTGGAGGAGAGGGGAAGGCTGAGATTTCTCGAATAACGAAAAACAAACCAAAACAAGCTTTATAAAAATTTTCAGAACTGTTTTCTTTAACTCAAAGACAGTGAATTAAGGTTTAATTTGGATAGTGAAATAATGTTTAATTTAAGCCCAGCATCAAGCTTCACAAGTCCAATAAAGTGAAACGTTAAATATCTTGAGAAAAGTGAATCCAATGACATTGCTGTTTTGACCTAAGGCTGAGACAGAAACTAGATATAATTAGGCTATTTAACTAGATATTTCAGAATTTTAAAGGAGTGTTGGCTTTGCATTAGGGGCTTCTGTATTACTGGAAGTGTTTCATGCATCTGTATTCATTCCAAAGTTTTTTCTGTATACTACATCTGTCTTCTTAACACAAAGTCAGCCCTGGGAGTGCCTGGAGACCCTGGAAATGAAATAAATTCCATTTTATCCAGAAGAAGTAAATCAGAAGAGAGAAGGGTTTAGAAAACCTACTGTTGTGGGAAGGGCCAATAAAAGTAGAACTGTCCTAAATAGAAGAAATTTTCTGCCATTCACCAGACATTTGTGAGTTTGTGTCTTTAATAAATACTGGTCTTTCACATAAGCAGCAACTATTAGGCAAAATTAATTTTTTTCTCCAGATTTCTTTCCTGTTCTTGGTGTGGGCATTCCCCACAGAGCCTGTTCAAAAGGACATTTTCAGTGTCACGGTCTCAGGGGTCCGTGCCAGATGAGCAGAGCCAGCCCCAGGGCAGATGGTTCTGCTCCCACAGTGCCCGACAGCTGGGGCAGCAGTGTTTTCAAACTACAGCTCACAACTCATCTGGCAAGAGAGAAGAATTCAAGCAGCATTACGAGGGAGAACAATATAAATGAACAGCAGGAATAGTTGGAAGCGGTGCCTCAGCTCCCCGGGCTAGGGCAAGGCATTGCTGGGTGAGGAGGGTGCAGTTTCTCTGCTGTGCTTCTCCCCCTGAGCCAGGAGCTGCTGACTTCTGTTACCTGCTGGTGGTTTCCTCGGGATTTTCAAGTTCAGGGAACAAAGTGGGCATTGTGGTAGCCAGAAATTACACCTGGTTTTCATTTTGGTGTGCTGAAAGCACTGATGTCCCGACTCTGCATACGGCAGGGAGACATGTAACCAAGATTTGAACTTTTGGAGGTTGTGTGAAATTCTAGTGCGAAGGAACAAGTGATGTGGCAGTAGGGCAGTACCAAAGCCAGGAACTGTTCTGCTTTTGGTGGGTGTAGAAGAGGACAGAGCTCAGTGTTCTCTTTGAAGCCCCTGGACTTTCACATCTCCCTTTCCTGTCCCTGTTTGCACAGCCACAGAACTTGTCTGCTCTCTAAGGAGAGGCTAAGGAGCAAAGCTGACCTCTGAGGCCATCAAGACCAGCATTTTTGCCAGAGCTGGGCAATATTTGCGGGTCTATTTGTTCACATGAGCCAGGAACACAAGGAGTAAATCAGCCAAAGTCAAACCAGAAAATGAGGCTTATGAGCGAATTGATCCTGGAGGAAGATGGGGAGGAACAGTATTAATTTAGTTGGAAGAGGGATTCATGTTTTTTACCCATTTCTGATAAGTTGTTTTCTTTTCAGAATTTATAACTCACATGAGCTTTGAAGGAAGAATAAATAGAGGCAATGCTTGGAAACTAAACCAGAAAAGATTTCTGTAAACTCCTCAACTGGAAACTGCTGGGCATAAGACCACTCTAATCTGAACAGAATTACAGAAACTTGTTTATTTTAGGAAAGTGAGCTGCAATTCATAATCATTTCCAAATGCATTAAACAGTCAGCACATTTCCCAAAGTGCACATTTATTTTAGAAAACTCAGCAAACTATAGAGTGAAACCAATCAGGTAGCCACCTTACAATATTTTAGGTTTTCTGCCACTGAGAATAACAGGCTACCAGTTATTTGGATTGTTTTTCTTTCGAGTGATGAGGAAAACTTCTATGTACAGAGTAAGTGATAAATACATTCTGATAGGAGAATGTTCCACATTCTCACTGAAGTTATAGAAACAATAAGATTTACAAAACTGACAGTGGTACAAGATAACCAAGAGTTTTGTGTAAAGGATGTTTTCCCATGCCCTGTTTTTCACTTTGAGAGTGTGCATGCACTCAGGGATACATACCAGCACTTAAGCCTCAGACATATATTTATTTTTAATTACTTTGATACAGCTCTGAATATTACAGACCTGCTGGATAAGAAATTGCAAATACTTGTCAAATCCCAGTGATTTAATCAGGAAGGAAGTTCAGTCTCTGAGTCAAGAGTATGACTATAAACACAGTATCTTCTTGATTTTAATGAAGAGAAATAAATAAACTCCTCCTCAGCTTGTATGAGCTTATACTGTATATTGTCTTTCTCTAAACTATACCTCAAGGTTGAACAGGGAAGATTTTTGGTCTAATGTCCCTTTTCAACTTTTTGAGTTTAAAACAAATCCCTTTAGCCTTTCAGTAACAGAAATGAAACAAAATATTTTAAGAAATGGTTATTTCATTTTTATCTGTCAACAGCAAAATATTATGGAAAAAAAAGCTATTGAAACTCAAATTTCTGTCAATGGGAACTGCTCAGAATTTAAAAACAAGGGGAGAAAAGTGGAGAAAACCATCAGGAGCTGTAAGTTTGTGATAAATACTGAAGTACCAAATCAAATTTCTACCTAATTCTACTAAATTCATTGTGTCACTCTAGAAGCAAACTCTATATCCTGTTTCCCTGACACCACAGTCAGTGGTTAAACACAAGAACAAGTTCAGACTGAAAGCAATTTAAAAAAGTAAAGTTCATTTGTCTCGTAAAATGCAAAATTCAGTTCTCCTAATTCAAATGGCTTCAGACAATGCTGATGCCTTGTGCTTTCTGCAGGCCAGGAACAGATATAAAAGATTCTATGGGCTGACTCTATTAATCATAACTTCCAAAGAAATGAAAAACATGCGCTTGAATATTCTGCTGCGATTCCCTGCATTTATTCTCCTGACAATTGTTTTTCTTGAGAAACCATTTATAAAGCTCTAATTATTCACAGTTCCATTTGTAAAGTGAGTCTGAGGCTCTGCAAGAGCTAGTGCTTTTTATCATTTCATGATAACCATTGCACCATTCCATCAGGCATTGCACAAAAAGCAGAAGAGCCCTCTGCTCACAAAGCCAGGAGCTAAATGTTCTTGACCCTGAAATACATAAAACAAATGGAGGACTGCTGAAAAATACTATCTAAATACTCCAAGGAAAGCTCTGCATACTGTTTCTTTTCATCCTAGCCAGATCCATGCTATTGGCACAGAGGAGTGTTTGGTGCCCACCCACCTGCTCGGTTTCTTCACCAATTCATCAGTGAAACATATTCAGGTGTATCAGAGGCTCCAGGTATTGTCACACTGCGATCTGAATGTCATAATTGTGGCTAAGGAAAGCTTTTGCTTTCATTAACTGGGGCCGGAAAGGTATTCAGCCCCAGAGAGCTGTCTGCAGACCCCTCCAGAGTGCAGAAAATCATCAGGAATCCTACAGCAACATTTCCATAGGGTGAAGCATTTACCTCAAGAGTTTGAGAGCCCCTCTGTCACAATGCTGTGCCCTCACTGACATTTATTAAAATAGCCTGCAATATCATCTCTTGTCTTAAAAATAATTTATTATGAAGCTAAGGCTCTGCCAAGTGCCTTCAGGCTATCTTCAGCATATTTTTAAAAGCAATTTTTCTAAAGTAATATATATGGGAGAAATGCTCTCAAGATACAAAAGCATAAAGAAAGCAAACAGCACTGCTTTACCCCAGCTCAGCACTGAGGCAGAACACTCAGACCTTTGGGCTTAGCACACTCCCAGGGGCCAGGAGGTGTTGGTTTGAGCACCCCTCGTGGGTACAGGAGCCAAGACTCCTCCACTACGGAACAGCGCTTTAATCCCAACCCCTCTGCTCTTCCTCCATCTCTCTTCTTCAAAGCAGGGCTCACAAACACCTGCTTTGGAAGAAAAGAGATAAGCCTTCAAGTAAGGGAATCTTGCAAGAGGAGGGGGTATTTTCTTGATGCTGGAGTAGAAGTGAAATCTCAGTGGGGCACCGACTGTCAAACCCCTCTGTATCCCTGTGCAAGGAGCTCCAAGGATCCTCCAGGTGCAGAAACCCGGTCCCTGGGGACCCCTCCTGAGGTGCTGTGCCCTGCACTGGGCACTGTGCAAGGGACTGGGGTAGGACACGCTGTGTTAAGGAGACTCGTTCCTCATCCCATTTCATTTAGGTCATTTTTGTACACTGAGAAATGATCATTATGTAATTTAGACGCATTAACTCTTGGCTATAGCATCAGTGTCTCTGGACTGGAATGGCTGCTGTGCTAAATATGAAGGGACTATTAACTCAGATTAAAGAGCAAACTTGGCAGGTACAGCACATACACAGGATGAGTTTTTATTCTGGGGCTGAAGCAGCAGTGAAAATGCTCACTTGGCCAAAGGTGATCCTGTCAGATGACATCATGTCAGATAAACAGCAATCGAACGTTCTGTGACAATGTGCAGCCACACTTGCACACCAGCAAAGAGTCACCACACGAATGGGAGCGTGCTGAAGTTACCTGAGTGTGAGCAGGTGTCCTGGAATGCAATTGGCCCTTCACAGCCCCTGTGCTCCTTCAGACCAATCTGCCTCTGATGCCTTAAGTGCTGGTAAAAATAAGACGCAGAAACAGCAGTATAGGGAAA
>VYZT01027990.1:107484-166314 GCA_013400735.1 Pomatostomus ruficeps | reverse complement strand
TTTGTTTTCCCCCCTCAAAGAACCCCCCCCCAGTGAAACTACAGCCTAGCTTAAAGAGCCTGTTCCAAAAAGGAGACTCTCTGCAAGGTTGGAGCCTGTAGTTTTGAGATAGTAGGGATGTTTTGTCTTCCCCCTTCAGAGAACCCCCAAACTAAGCTAATAGACTACAAAATTATAAACATGCAGTACTAGGGGTACAGGGTATAAGGGTAAGGGGTATGAGGAAAGGGAAAGGGTATAAAATGTATAAAAAGGGTATAAGAAGAAAAGACAAAAATCATAAGGCATCACCTGGAATTAGCGACTGGTGCTGGCACAGTGCAGCTGAGAGGTGCCCGTATATCTGCCATGCCCATCAACCCCAGATCACTCCCAGCTTTGGGAACCAGCTTCTTTCTTTCTTCTCTAACAGGCTAGCTGATAAGTTAGGCTGAATTTTCTAATGGTTTCTACTTTTCACATTTTAAAATAATTTGTAATACACCTCATATCCCATTTCCCCCAACATTCCTTTTAACTTATTTTGAAACAGAGCAATCAAAGCATCTTGTAGCAAATGCAGTTGAACATTCAAGATCTTAACAGAGGGAGAGGAACAAAAAGTAAATCTCAATTTATGGTCTAAATCAAGTTTTCCATCTAGACTCAATTCTTTTCCCATTTCAACCTTTATGTGAAAAGAAATAGGACTCATTTTGTAACATTTAAAGAGAGAGACATGGGCCTCTGGATATTTTTTTCCTGGATTCAACTCTGATAAGCCTATTATATATTGCCAAGCTAAGATTCAAAGCACAATTCCAATACACATTTTAAAGCTACAGACAATGTTCTTTGATTTAAATCTCTAGGTTAAAGTGTCTTTAGAGATAATATTTAAGCTTTTGTTCACATCCTGCTAACCCAATTCCCCAGGAAAAAAACCATAAAACACAGACCAAAGAAGAATTGATTTGTGAATTTGCTTTAGTAAACATCAATCTATTTTTCAAGAGAAAAAACAAAAGTGTATAAATACAACTACTCTCTAGTACAAGAGAACTGTCAGGGAAGAAAAAGTTTTTTCTATCGCAGGGTGAGTTAGCAATGAGATTAAATTTAGAAATACAGGGCCATGTTTCACAGTTAATATTACAGAGGAAAAACAAAATTTGAAATGTTACCAAAAGGAGATACCAGTTACTAAAAATAAATATGAAAACAAAAATCACCAGGAATATGTGCTCATCATCAGGCAAATGTGTTCATCAGATTTCTGTCAGTATAAAATAGAAACATTATTTTGTTTCCATTTCTTCATACCAGAATGTTTTGTTATTACTTTCATTTCTGTTTAAATTTAATTCACTGGTAAAGAAGATACTGAAGAGTTGGCTCTCTTCTCTGTGCTGTGACCACAGCTTTGATTAGAGGGAATTTGTCACAAGCTGCTGGGGAGCTCAGAGCAAACCCTGCAGCTGCCACAGCAGGATGCGGCGCCAAGGTAAACCTGCTGGGTTT
Source organism: Pomatostomus ruficeps (assembly GCA_013400735.1). Lineage (NCBI taxonomy): Eukaryota > Metazoa > Chordata > Aves > Passeriformes > Timaliidae > Pomatostomus > Pomatostomus ruficeps. Next base: position 164,814 of record VYZT01027990.1, on the reverse strand, counting down.
GAGAAATGGAGAGCAGACTTAAATCTGCTCAGTCCCATTGGGAAACCTGGGCAAAGCAGCCTGCTCAGCCTGTACAGACTGTAGGGCTTGTCCCACTTGAAGAACTTCCCTTTTCTGAGGTTACATTGCTTAGGGAGAAGACACCCACTGGCTGTTAAACCTGGAGTTCCACAAAAGAAAACAACTGAAATCCATCCTGTAAAAGGGAAGGCAAATCATCTGCTCCTTTCAAGTCACTATAAACCAGAGTGTGTTAGCAACTCAGAAAGCCTCTAAATAACCTTGTTCCCGGGCTTGAATTCCTCAAGGTCCCATTGAAAAGAAATTAGGAGTTTTTTCTATGCAGAAAACTCTGAAGTGCATGCTAAAATAATGTCTCAAAAATTATATAAATTTAGAAGCGGTTGGTTGACTAAAATAGCTTTGCCAACGATGTGTTTATAAATGTATTATTGGTTGTTATTAGCAAGTACTAGAGCTATTACAAAAGTATACAAATTCATTAATAAATCATGGCAATTACACAGTGTTTTGCATCTTTACAGTGCTGTGCAGAAGTGCAGTACACAAATATATTTCATTATTAGACTTTTATTGTTTAGTTAGATGTATTTTCTCACACTGTTGTGGCAAGTCTCACAACTGGATAATTCCTCAGACTCATCCTCCTCTTCCCAGCTCACATTTAGCCACCGAGTTAAACAGGAAAGACATTTTCAGGCCAGGCCAGAAGTCTCTTTGTAAAGTAGAGAACTTCAAAATTTTAAAAAACTGTAAATCGATTTCAGGTTGAAAACTATCCAATTTCCATTTGAGAAACAAAAAATCCCCCAAACGTCTTCTACTAATGCCTAGACTAAGTTCCATTGAAATTTTTTTAAGCAAATCTTTGTGCTCATGACATGCAAAGAGCAGCTTTTTTTACTTAACTTTTCTGAAATATTCCATTTAACACAAAGGATTAAAAAATATGAGAAAGTGTCTGTTGACAAGGAAGAAAAATTAAATTGTTTAGCCTTTATTTACAATACACATTCTCTCAGACAGATGAATAGTAGGAGTTGCATTCACTCAAGAAATATTCTTTTTGTGAATGGAATTTTCAGAGAATCTCAGCTGCATACAGTCACTTTCTGGAAAAGATCAGCCTTGTCTTGTCCATGTTCCTAACCACTGAAACAAAACTTGTTTTGAAATTATTTTATGTGAAAAATCATTAGGTTTTTTGGAAACTAATAGGAATCAAAGATCCTTGATTTCAACTACAGGAGACATTTGGATTAGACTCTGTATGGGATTGGTTGGTGTCAGCAAAGCAGGGACAGCACAAACCTGGAGGAAAGCTCACTGAAGTTCTAAAGCAGCTCGAGACAGAACAGGGTCAGAGCAGAGACCTCTGACAACATGAATCTGGCTGAGAAAGGAGGAAACCTCCTAAGGGATCAGCATGAACAAACCTGACCAAATAAGGGGTTATCTTCACAACTCTTCTGCTCTTTCCAATGCAAATTCTTGGCAAACAGAACAATACAAATCCAAATAGAATCATTGAAGAACAGCTGTGGCATGTTTTTTTACCTAGACTACAAACTGAAATAGAAAGGCTCTTCAGTATAAAGAATAACCAATATGAGATGAAATGCTGACAACAGAGGTTTTCTTACTCCATGGAAAAAAACCATACATATTCTATAAGTCTCACTGCAATTTAAGTAGTTTGACTGTATCCTCTGGATTTGTAACTGTGATTGTGGAAGTAGCTCCAAATTTCACAACTAGCTGCCTTGGAATCAAAGGATGAAAATGCTTGGATTTTATTTTTTTTTTAACATCAGAGTTTCTTTGTGTACAGCCCACACAGGCCCATCAACATATGAGATGTGAAATGTAAAATAAACCTCCACAAACTAAGTCACTGGGATAGCCATAATTATATATCACCACCACCTCTCTTCTTCTCAGAAAATTCTGGAAGGCACTGAAATAGAGACCAAAATAACTACAAGCTTGAACTCGATACAAATTCCATCAGAATTGAGAATTCATTCTATTCCATGAAACAGCAAGGTTCCTGTTGAATGTAATGGGATCATTTTAAAAAAAAACCATGTGAAAATAGGATTCCATATCCCATCTTGTAAATTGCCCACGTGTAAACCTAGATTATGTTCTCACAAAGAGACCTGTCTAGATCAATCTTTTTTGAATTTGTGAAAAGTAGACTGGAGGATTGGAGACTTCTCAGCTGTACAGGACTCCCTCAAAACCTCTCCTGAGATTCCACACATAGACTGTAGATGCTCTCACCTGTTTTTGTTGTATGTGTTTGAGAAGTTTGTCTTTGACGACCCAAATGCTACAAAACTTCCTGTCGTACACCGGGAGCAGCAGAAGTGCTTTCAAAATGAGAAAAATATCTTTGCACAGCTCCAGCAGCACCCAAGTTATTTTTAAATGGTTGTAGAGGCTTTTCCCCCAAGGCAGTAGGAGCTATTGGGTAACTATCCCTTGCCTTCCCCACCTCTGACCCAACAGCAAACATTTCACTGATCTGCCAGTTCAAATATGAAGAAAACAAACCAATTCCCTTCAGTTAGTGAACACTAATATAATCAAACCCATCATCCTTTTATCTCATAGAAAAATGCACTGAATAAGCCTTGTGCGATTATTACAAAGTGCCCAAGTTCATAATACTCATATAACAAATTGCCTGTTCTTCTTCTAGCTATGAGGTAGCTACTGATTGCAATTTAAGTGAACTTACTCTGCCTGTCTGCTGCTGCATCAGTCTTCCAGGTAAATTATAATTTTGCTTAATTTGAAGAACTCCACCGATACCAGGTGCTAGGTGCTAGGATAAGGAAGGCTTACTCATCCTAGAGGCTGAGAAGTTATAAAAGACACTAGAAAAGGTTAAATGCAATCAAAAGAGTAATGTGAAAGCTGAGATAGGAGGAAGACTGAAAGATAAAGGATGACAGAAAACCAGACTAGAGGACATCAATGCTTAGCCCGTGAGAAAGCAACCCAGTGCTTCTCTAAAAGACTTGCTCCCCAAGGATTCCCAGTTCCTGACCAGGGACCTGAGCAGTGCTTTTCTGACACACTCCATGCAAGGTTCCTCTTCCAAGTGCCAGCTTCCCAAGGCTTAATATTTTCACATTTCCAAGACTCCACTTAGGTGCATACATTTGAAGAGGGTTGAAGAGAGAAGAAATCAGTATCAGATCATGAAAATACAAAGCCTGCATCTCTAAGATGGCGGGCCATGCTTCACTCAACACCAGAATATGCTGAAATGGCAGATGCTTTCAGCTCATACTAGAATTTTCTTGCTCTAGTTTTAGCTATACTAGACTATAGCTACTGATTTTTGGAGTGCTTAGGCGCATAATGTTGCTGACAAGCTGAATATTAACCTAGCCAATTAAATGACAAATATGATGGGGACATGGAAGTCTGGGTTGATAGGTCTCAGACTGGGTTCCTCTGATTTTAGAATGAATGCCGTAAGCCGAATAAACTGTTTCTATCTGCACTATTCCCAATCAGAGACATCAAAACTCATTAATCCTTGTTACGTAAAAAACCCCCTCCCTGTCAATTCCTTGCTTGTGCTGAAAAGCAAGTTCAGCAAAAGCGTTCCTGAGCATCCATGCACGCATGCAATAGGCTGTAGTAGGAATTCTACTGCCTTGTACAAAAGGCAGTGACTTTTGGGACAGCTGGGGTTGACCAAAAGCATACAGAGAAAAATATTAAAATGTCCTTTGGAAGATATTGGTCATTTTTTCCTGTTTAGTGTTTTAATATCTGCTTATCTTGCTCATATTATCTTGATAATTGATAACCTACATACTGCTCTTGATTTGTACAACAGTGTTTGTTCAAACTTGAGCACGCACAACACACATGTGTTATATGATAAACTCTGTGCTGAGTATCTGGACTGATGTTGGCCCCAATCCAGATCTTTTCCTTGATCCTCCTGAATCCTGCTTCCTTTCTATTTAATTTAGCATAAAGTCTAGCACTGCCTCTCAGCTGTCAGCGGCAAGGAAGAGCCACAAGACAGAAAGAGGCAAGCCCTTCATCTGTGTGTGACAGCGGCAGTGGAAGCCGCTTTGCCAGCCCTGCCTGGCAGTGCAGGGAGAGGTGAGGTGGAACAACGTGCTCAGCTCCGGGCTGCGATGGGGAGGCACTGACAGCCCACACGAAACCTGGAGCAGCCTGAGAGCCTCAGCAGAGACACCAACCAGGGCTCTGGGGGTGCTGCGTCAGCGCTCCCACACAGAACACCCACAGAGCTTCACAAAGCCAAATCACTTCTCTGTGAACTAAAGAAGGAAGACACACTCTGAAGATCAGTAATATTTAATAATGTGAGCAATGGCTTTTAGAACCCAATATTTAGTGGCTTTTTAACTGGAATTTCTGATTAATTTTATGTTATTCCACCACCTCCTCTGTCCTCGTTTTTGACCATAGCAAAGTGCAAAATATTCCAAATTATAAATTAAGTAGGAAAGTGAGTAACACTTTGGATGTGAATTTAATTGAACATGAAGACACCAGAATTACACATCTCTTTCATCAGTACGATTTTGCTGAGAAAGGAGTAAAAAGAAGTTTTCTGACAAGGGATTCCATGAAGCCAACAGAAACAGAAATGCTCATTCAGCCCAAAAGAACATTTAAGAGACCTGTCAGCCTGACTCACAAGTGCTTTGGTTATAAGTACATCAGGAAATGAGAAAAAATGCCAAAGTGTCAATAGAGTTTACTTTGAAATGACAAGCTTATCTACTGCTCTTTCAACTAATTTGTTTTCCACAACAAAACCGTATATGATGGAAGCTGCGTTGAAAAGCACACCCCTGACTGCAGTGAGCAGACCAGCACACTGACTGCAGCAGGGCAGCCCCAGAACAGCAGAGATCTGTCACTGAGCAGGCTGGGGTTGCTGGCAGGGAGCGCTGAAAGCCGCTTGGCCATGGCTGGTACTGCCCAAAAGGAGCAGCACCGCTCTTGTCTCCTCTGGGAGCAACCCAAAGGGCGCCTGGCCTCTCTCACAGAGCTCTGCTGGTAGGTAAACATATATAAATATAAATAGATAATATCTGCACAATGCAGATATTCAATCCTAAATTGAGAATAATTGGCTACATAAAATTTGGAATGTATCTCTAACCCTGCTGCTGCCAGGAGGAATTACCAAGGCACACACACAGGGTGCTGCTCTACGGATTGCTATGACATTGTCCAGTAGCTGAAGGTAAAAACATTAATCATGCTGGAAAGAAGCATTCAAAACACTTGAGATTTAACTCATAACAAAGAGTTCCAGTCTAAATCCCTTACCATCATGTAATTTCTTTTTTGTTTAGGTTTTTTCTTTTAATAGAACACACTTATTAATATTCACAAAGCTCATAGTTAAGGTTTATAAAATTTATTTGTCTCAATTTCAACTTCTGATTTTTATTGCTTCATTTCAATAAAAAAGTGGATTTTTTCAGATCACAAAAGATAAGAACTGGGAAACACAGGAAAATATATAGAGAATAAAAAGTGTTATTTCAACCTGTCATGAATAATGTCTAGTAAAAGCCTAAATTTTATTGTAAAAAATTTTTAAAGCACTTTAATGTGTTTAAGTGGCTAATGGATGCAGAGGTGAATAACCAATGCTGTGCTTCTCACGCGAAATGAGGCACTTACACGGAAAGAATTTTTGCAATAGAAAGACAATTACTTTTTTTATATCCTCCTTGGAGCAATAAGGTTACTCTAACACTCCTGAACACAGAAACCACTTGTTTTATCCTTTATTCCCTATTTAATTTAATTTGCTACATTCTGGCTTAAAGGAGCTAAAGAGGAAGAAGTTTCACATACAAGTTTTCAAGCAGATTACTTGTTCGGTGAAAAGAAATTTTCATAATGGCAGTAGTAAACATCTTTGTTCATAAAAGGTCTCCAGGTCTCCACTTTTCAGTAAAAAGCAGTCAGAATTAAAGGGAAACTTCCAAAAATGTAGGTTTTCCATAGTACTTTGCAGTCAAGTTCTCTATCATGCATTTGTGCTGCATACATATTTGATGTGAAACCAAATCACATATATATATATGTATGTTCCGTCTCTTCCTGCATTTATATTTTTGACAGAAGATGAATGACCTCTTTATTTCTAGTTCCATCTTTTATTTTTAATGTTAAAGAAAATACATTAAAATAGCATGGTTGCATCTGTTATTGGCTATCTTCCTCCCTGTGAGATAGAAAATCATTGGCACTCACTTCTGGAGTATCACAGGACAAAATGAAAGATTCAGAATGAAAAAACACAGGGAATGCACTTTTTCAGACACCCCGTTGAAAAGATTTTTCAATGCAATAAATTATTAGAAATAGAAAATTTGAAACAAGGATCATTTTTGTCTATTTCTTGCAAGAAATAGGAAACATGTTATGAGTATACAATACTGAGAAAAAACTGTGGGTTTAGCACTCTGATATCTCATTCTCCTGAATTTTCATATGTGGTCCAACACCAACTGCATTTTTATGATATTCTATGCAGTCTGTCTCTAAAGGCATTAGAATATTGACATAAAATCACAGTTTCCAAATTCTTTACAATCATTCAGCAGAGGCTTTGTCTTGTGACATGTGTGACTGACCAAGCAACAGGATAAAGCTGGATATTAACAGCAGGTTTAGAGGTGTTTGCAGGTACATTCCTATCTGAACCACCAGCCAGTTTTTGGGAAAACAGTCCTGCTTGTTTCCAGAACCCTGAGTTTGGGCTAATACCCCTTTATACTGTCAAAGAAATCTTCAACCTTTTATTTTTTTACACTTCTGCAAAGGAAACTCTGAAAAATTAGCGGGTTTTTTCATTGTTGTTTGTTGTTATTTTTATTTTTTACTAAGAGAAATACAGATGAACACCAAGAAGTGTTTCTTAACCACCATCTGATATGAGTTCAAATCACTGCAAGTGATTGAGATTTGGCTTTAGAAGCCTGGAACTAAATAGAAGCAGCTGAATTGTAGCTGAGAATCATCATCTGCAAGATCTGAAAAGTTTTTGCAGCTGGGTTGACCACACTTCACCCTTTTGCTCAAGCCCTATAATATTCAGCAGTGTCCCAGGGTATTTTTCATGGCATCTATAACAGGAAATCAGAACAAGCAGCTACTGTTGACTGTTAGACCATAAAGAACTTCACAGAATAAAGAAATGTAATACTTCTGTATTTAACAGTTCAGGCTGCATATGCAAAGCCTTCAGTTTGCTATAGATTATAAATCTGCTAGGTACACACAAGGCATATATTCATACATGGATATATAATCAAAATTTGAAAAGTGAGAGTATACTGCCTTTTGGTAACCTCTTAAAAAGAATGAAAAATTGACATTTTGTCTTATCACTGTTGTCCTGCAGTCTTACACACAGACACAGAGGGCAAACGTAGCCCCTTTTTTTAAAATTAATTTTGTCTGGCTGTTTCTGATTTTAGATGGTCAGCTTAGAAAAAACCCCAAACAGATAGTTCATGGTCACTGCCAAGATGGCAGGGGATAGACAAGAGCATTTTGCTATTTTTTTCCCCTTTTAGTATTTCAAGTTTTCAGCATGGAAATCTACTCACTACAGAAAATGCGTCTTTGGGAATACAAAATCAATTCCTGTCCAAAGAAAACTGGACAAAGTGCTAGTACACATCATAAGAATACTTTTGATCGAAGGAACCCTGTTAAGATTCAAGGGGAGCAATATTTTTTCCTTGGGTCCTGCAAATTTGATCGACCGTATCCACTGATTTTAGGAGGAAATGAAAGTGCCAAAGGCTGTGCTGCCATGATCTGTGGAGATGGCATTCAAAACCACTGGGCATTCATGAGCAAATCCCCAGCTGATTTCCTCATTCCTTTTACCATAGGAAACTACTCAGAAGCCACTTCTACTTTTTATTTACTCTGATTTCTTTTATATCTTTAAATGCTGTTTAACTAAAAACAAGGGGAGTTCTGCTCTTTGTTAGATCTTAAAAACCGAAACACTCTGATTTATTTAAATATTTCCCTGTTTAGCCAAGGTATTTTGCCCAGTCAAAATGCAGATTTCCTACCCCAAGAATAAGAGCATGGCAAGTTTTTCTGCTTTTCTGAAAAGTATGACAAAGTAAGAGCCAACAAAATTTATTCTTTTATGAAAGCCATTGAAAGACTTAGGAATTGACAAGAGAATTATTTCATGATCTCTGCTTTTGTTAGCAGTGATAGCAATGGTAACTACTCTCCTGAAAATCCATTTCTAGAACATAAGCAAGTAAAATTATTGAGATGACTTTGTTAAGTCATATAAGTATACATGACAACTTGTTTTCTGGAATGTCCTAAAATAAAAAAAATGACTGCTGAGATTTCTAACCTACAATAATTCCCTAATGAGAAACTGTGTTGAGTAGGGAAAAAATGAAATGCTTGGAAACCTTCAGGGTATTTTGGGCTTTATGAAGTCAGTGACAGTTATAAACATTTTAAAGGAGACACATTACACCACCTTAGCAGCACTGTCTTCAATAACCCAGCAAGGAAACATGAGTGTGCTTTGCAAAACAGCCACATTCTGGGTGATCATTAGAGCCCCTAAGGCTGCTCTATTTAGAGATTTTAGTAAAGTTTTTTTCCAGTTTTGAATGACAAAGGAAAGAAAGTTATTCCAGTGCTATAACTGAGGACAAAACCCTGTCCTCTAAACATTTGTGCTTATAAATATGTTAATCTTGCTATCATTTTGCCTTAAGAGGCAGCAGCCTTTCCTTTACAGCTCCTGACACGCTTTGATGTGCTGCCCATTTGACTGGTTTAGATGGCACTGGAAACCAGAATTTAAGAGCATCAGACAACACTGTCACTGTCTTCAAAAAGGAGCTGTTATTGCTGTAACCAAAGTTTAATAACCATGTGGGAGGGAGACGAGTTCAAAGCAGAGATGGGAAACTTGGGACCTCAGGAACATCTGGTGCCTTTTTCCCAGGTTAGGAGAGTTAAATTGCACAGCGCGGCAGAGAAACGATTCTGTTTGCTCCAATATCCAAAGATAATGCAGGCCACAGAGAGTGACAGGAAGGTCGGGGATGCTGGTAAATCAAGTATTTAGAACAGTCCATCTCTTTCTACAGTGCCTATCAAAAACTTACCAGAGCTCTTGGGCAGAAAAAGACAAGACCTTTTTTCAAATATGAGGATCATTTGCACTAAATATCCCTGACAAGAAAATTTATTTCACCATGAATATTTACAACACCTGGCTGTCTGAAAGCAACCAGTCTCAAGAAGAGGTAAATAAATCTTCATCTCAGTAAATGATATTGTTGGGAAGTTTTATATTTCTTCAGTGAGAGCCAAATCTGATCCAGGGACTAATGAGGAGAGTGGGATCCTTTCCTTTGAGTCCAGGGAACTTTGGATTAGGCTCTTGATTTAAGGTTTTATTTTTTTAATTTTAAAATAATTTCCAGTATTTAGACTTTTCCATGGTTCTTAGGAAGTATGATTCAAATATATTAGAGAAAAAACAGACCCCTCCCTTCAGAGATAATGGCTCAAATACCCCAAACACCTTTTTTCAAGTTATGCCTCTACTGCCAAAACCAATGAAAAATACAAATTGTGTTAACTCAGATCACTCAAACCCAGCCTCATATCTTTATCTTTGTTTCTAAAGAGAGAAAATTAATAATGCTTGGTGCTTTCTATTTCTTCTATTGTGCTTTCTCTCCTCTCGCACTAAGGCAAGTCAGAGCTGATAAGAAAAGCAGATAATAGAGAGAAAAGTGCAAAGTTTTTCATATTTCTCTCGCTCTCAAGTTGGAGGGTTTATTATTTTCCTGCAGCCTCCTCCCCCATTTGTGTGCCTCTCACAAAAATACAAACAGTCATCCTCAGGCTCTCAAACAGGCCCCAAGAGGAGGAGTGTGGATGATTCTCAGACTTGTTCCTTTCTCCCAACAGACAAAAGCCTTTTCATTTTTCTGATCATTCTTTATAGCAGAACTTGCATAACATTGCATTTTTGTCTCACTGACCCTCAGCTAGCACCAAGAAGCATCCTGCTTTTTCCTGGCCACTTCTAAAGCCAAGCTGATTATGCTCAGCCTCTCCAAATTAGCCGTTCAAATCTTATTGGTCGATCCTTTTGTTTCTAAGCTTTCATCTGCAGGGAAATTTCACCTTTGGGAATTTGGTCCAGATGACTGAGCCAAGCATTCTTCCTCAATAATTTACATTTCTCTTTCTGATTAATGAAACCACCACAGAACTCAGACCTTCATAGGATGAATCCTCCCTTAAGCCCCAGACACTGATTGCCATGGGTTTTCATCACATCCTGACACTGACAATCCTTTGAGGTGCATTTTACTGGGGAACTAAAACCTGGTTAATTGTCTAGGTCTGATTACAGCTCTGGATTGGGACCTTCACTTATGAAAGCCTTGTCTAGAGGGAAACCCTTTCAGAATTGAAAATCTTATGAATAAAAGAATTTTAACAATTTTCTAAAAACCTTAAAAGTACACTTTCACATATTGTTACCATATATGACCTACAGTACAAAGAGCTTGAGAAACGGATCCTTCCCAGTTCCTTGATTTTTTTCCAGTTTCAGTTCCCTGGGACTCCAGAACTCTTCGAAAATAGATTTCATATTTTGCTATTGCCCAAACTGCTATCTGGAATTAGAAAAAATAATGTGCCATATAAGAATAAATCTAGATCTAATTTCTCCTGTTGCATAGATATTCAGTAGCAAAAGCTCACAGAGAAGGAAACTCTCTGTGGCTTCCCTACCTGAGGGAGGTTTATGTTGGTTATTGGAACAGGTTCTTCACCCAGAGGGTGGCTGGGCACTGGATGGGCTCCCCAGGGAAGTTGTCACAGCCCCAGCCTGCCAGAGCTCCACAAACATTCAGACACTGCTCCCAAGCACTCGGTGCCAGGGAAGTTGTCACCTGTGCAAGGCCAGGAGCTGGACTCCATGACCCTTGTGGGTCCTTTCCAACTCAGGGTGTTCCATGATACACAGTAATTAAATCTTCAACAAAATGAAACAAAATGAAAGCATCACATTAAAATCTTCAGGATGCTGTCATGATTTCAAGTACTCAGATATTGTAAAAAAACCCCCATCAATTGTTCTCATTATAATACCACAAACACCACATAAAAGTTTATATTAATCCTCTGGTGCAGGCGTGGGAATGCAAGCACTTTATTATACGTGACTCTTACTACTCCCAAAGCTCACATTCCATGCCAGGGCTGGGAACTGCATGGCAGAGCAGTCAAGGATTATTCTCACACATACACCAGTTTGCACACAACATGATTAATAAGCTACCAGGAGGACTAAAGTAGATCCAAATGAGCATCTACTTTATTTTATGCTTCTTCCTATTTTGACAAACCGAAAAGTACCATATATTTAAAGTAATTTTAATTGTTGAAGGGTTTTGCTTATTTATTTTAAAGTTAAATGAATTAGAAGTTAGGGTTTTTTTCACTTTTCTTTGCAGTTTCAGTTCACAAACTGCATTGGCACTTGGAATCCCTGCAGTAATCCGTGAAGACTGTAGCAGAAGGGGCAAAATAGAAGCTAAGAGAAATTGGCTTTAACCCTAATTGAATCAATGGCTCATTCAATGAAACACCACCAAGACACATCCAGCTCAGCTGGAAAAAAGGGTTCACAAAACAGACCTAGCCTGGGGAATTCCTCACTACAGAAAAAGGATTATAGAAATATGTGGTGAACTAGAGAATTTTTTTTAATGAAAAGCCTGAAACACAGTTTTCAGAATAAGCCAGGACTTATTTGTGCATTTCAAATATGCTACTGAACAAGGATAGCTGCAGATTCTCTTTGTCCTTACTGTGTTCCTTGTTGTTATCCTTAAATTTGATCTTGCATTGATCAATGTAAGGCATGACAGTGATCAAAGGCATCAGGATGCTTCAAGGGCAGACTTTATGGAAATACAGGGAGATAGCTTGCAATAAATTTTATTCACATATGCTTTACATTTTTTTCAGTCAAGAATCTCCATTCCCACACCCCTGGCTGTAGAGAGGAGCAAAACCCTGTCACCCAAACTCCTTGTTTTGTAAATATGAATGGCACTTTGTCATGGACTTGTGAAACCACAACTGTGACTGGTTTCTCTACTTTCTTTTCATTAATTGTGCAGAAACACATTTGATTCCCGACACCTAAGAATGTAGTAAATGGTAGTAAATGTTCCTCCATTTTGGCAGAGCAATACACAGTGTTATATCACATGGGCCTGCTCCTACCAGGATGCATCACTGTGGTCACCACAGTTCAAATCCTCTGCACAGTACTTTTAGCAAAACGGTTCAGAGCATGGCAGTTCTTTTTTATGTTAACCAGAAGCAAACATATTTAGGATGGGTATGTATTTGACTTCCTTTAGACTAAGATTTTTAATCCTTTGAAAATGTATTCCCTGTCTTTTCCAAGCATTCACAGCCAGTTGATATTACAGTGGTATTTTGCCTTCTCAGGATGCCATATGCCAGTTTCTGGAGACCATCATGCAAATGACAAGAATTTAAATAATTCGTTGCATTCTAAAATCTCTAAGTCCCTTCTGTATGACACTGTCATACAACTGCATGGCTGCCAGCAGGAAGTTAGAAAACAAATTGAAACATGGAAACTAACGAATCAGAATGATAGCAAGTAAAATGAGATTATTGCAATGACTGAAATTGAAAAGTAATAAAACCTTTTGTCCATCACAGGCAGAGAAGGATTTAACCTTGAAAAACAAACAAACACTTATATTGAAAGCAAAGGTTTCTATACTTACAAGAGCTGAAACCACATCACAGGCAAAAAAACCTCAACACTAAGTTTCACAAAATCTCACAAGGCTATCCACAATATTATTTTGACAGTCCAGACTATTCCCAAAACTTTTAAGAGAGTAAAATTTCAGGAGTTTCTTTCCCCTGCCCCCTTTCAATATTAAAAAAACTAAGTTGGTTTTTTTTTAAATAACTAAATATCTCTATAACTAAACATTAAGATCCATTCACAGTTCTTATCCTGACTCTCAAATACATTTAGTTACATGAGAAAAAAATAGAAATCCAGCTTGCCTAGTATGGCAGTGAATATCATAACAAGGTAAGTCATCTATAAAGAAAAAGAAGAAAAAAAGCGCCATGAAATAAAGAAAATCCAAATCTCAGCACAGCTGATCCTGCAATGGATAGCAAGAGAAGAAACTAGCAGGAATTTTATCCTGCTAAATGGCAGCATATTTCAGTCACTTGTACAAACTCCTGTAGAAAACACCAGAGCTCTGCTAAAGCAGTAGCAAAGCATGGAACATAACCATGGATCATAACTGGAGCAGCACGTTCAGAGCAGTGACTCTGCCCTTTCTCCCCACCATTATCTCTTGCAGAACACACAATACCTATTTTTAAAATAGCAACAGTATGAATATATCCAGTCAGCCACCAGAGACCTCTTTGAATACTCTAGGACTATTTTCTAGGAGGAAAAAGCAAAACCCTCTAAGTGGCCTAGGGCACAGTTCACTGCTCCCATGCATCTGACACAATGGGGTACTGAAGGTGAAATGGATTGGATACATTTGTTTAATAATGTCCTAAAGTCCACAGAATGCCAGGGAAATAAGATTTTTTTAAAGAAATTTTCATAGTAAGCCCATAGTAACCTTTTTAAAATAGGATTTTAAGTCCCTACTGAAAATGTATCTGCCATCCAAAACCCAAAACAACATAAATGGAGAAACTCCTATGGGCTGTTTACTGATCCCAGATTTGCTCTAACAGTTAGTCTCCCTGAGAGGCTCTGAGAACAGTGGTGAGGACAAAAGTAGCTCTCCCTACATATTAACTGGGATAACAGTACAAATTCAGCTGATAAATGGTAACACTTAAGTTGCTATTGTCTGCATCCACAGAAGACTTAATTATATCTCTGAATATCTGAAGTAAATCACCATTTTAACTGGGGCACTGCTTTGGATTCCTGTTGGTGGTTATTTTTGTGGGGTTTTCATTATTTGGTTTTAATAAGCCCCTTATTTTGTAACTGGAAAGATAAATCATTGTTCACTGATATCAAGAAGTAGGTTACTGTAATTGATCTGATATGAAAATAAGAGGGAAAAACCCTGACTTTATTTGAAACTACACCATTGACACTGAGATACTGCTCATCCCCTGTCCTTGTGAAGTTCCTATCACACATTCTTGAGAGCACCCAGCCCTATTTCAGTTTACTTACTTTATGAGGTGCTTTGAAGCAGCAGTTGGTGAAGATATAGGTACAACTACACAATTCTGCCAACTCTTCAGAAACTGTTCTCTAAATCAGTAAGAAAAATCAGGAGTGTGTGACCTCCTCCTTTTCAAAGCATGTAAGTGAAAAGGGACTAATGATAAACATTTGTGTGATGTGGTAATAGGGACAGCATGCCATGCAGATTAGCTAGCAAGCTAATCAAAGTTTGCAGTCATATGTATTAGCATTAAAAGCATTCTACTCAGTTATCTTGATACTCTTACTGATATCAGCACTTATCTAATCAGAGAACTCAAATTACTGGCCCTGCTGAATTCTGTAAGGGTTATTTCTTGTCTGGCTAATATGTATCAGCAGAATAGATAAAGCAAGGTTTGTCCAGAGCAAAATATTTCTTAATTCTGTCTTGATCATTGGGGTGTTGAGGACAACTCCAGTGACTCAGTGTTTGGATTCCATAAGTGTCATTGTATAGACTGCATGGCAACAGTTCAATCCTAAATTGCCACTGAAAGCAGTGACAGTATAAAATTCATTTATGACTGAAGAACAGTAAAGATGCCAAGTGCCCATTTAGCACATTTATTATCCAAAAAAATTGGTGTCAATTCCATGATTGAATACATTTCCTTAAGTGGCCTGACTACTTGAGGGAATTGCATTTTAATTACTTTCTGATAGAAGATTATGAAACAGATTCCGGCACAGAACTTTACTATGTGTTTTCCCTTCACTGAGGAAACCAGTAGAAGAAAACGGAAGGAATATATTCCAAACTGTCTACCAATGTCAGGAATCTCAGTTTGAGTTACCAGGTTACTGTATCCTGAAGGAACTTGAACATTTGTCCCAAATCCAGCAAATATTACCTGAAGCATGCTGTTGCCTAGATTAGAGAGAGTAACCAAACCTAAAGTTAAAAAAGAGCTTTAAGGCATCACCTGATATAGTGACTTTCTATGATAAAAAATGCCAACTTGAACTCAGGGTAACTAAATGCAGCTGAAAACCATTGCTCAGTTAGGTAAAATAACTCTGCAGTTCATAGGATAGGAGCCTAGTGTGAGTCATCAGCCACACTGAAAAATCATTGATTCCACACAATTCCATTTCTACCAATGGAACAGTTTGAGGATGAGCATATTCACCTTTTGGAACAAATAGAAAGCAGATTGTGCTCCAGCATACTAAAGAGGTTAGAGAGTGAATAATAATTACAGAGAACTCAAAAAGCCTGAAAATATTCTCTCTGAACTGTTTTAGGTGAAAACAGAAAACCAGGGTTGGGTTTTTAAAACGATCAGCAAGGGTAGCAATTACTTATTTTCCCCAGTGGCTGAGTAGTTTAAGAGCTCTTTTTGAGGTGCAAAACTGGGCAGAGCTCTGCCCTTAGTCCGAGAGAATCAGAGCTGAAAGCCCTCATTTTATACTATTTTCCTAAACAGTAACTTACAGGACTCAACTCTGAGCAAGTCACCAGTCCCATCATTGAGGGGTTTCCATTTCTCATCACAGGTGTGAAATCAAGAAAGAAAATCACTCCATGCGCACTCCCAGCAAAAACATATCCAGACAACAAAAATCCTGAGTGAAACTGAATCCTTCAGCACGAGAATTCACAGAACCAACCAGACACTTGTCGTGTCACACTGAATGTTACTAGTGGGGACAACTTCCAAGTCTATGAAGTAGCACCAAAATCTTTGTTGACTGCCCAGTTATGAATCCCTGGAGCCATTGATGCTTTATTTCTGTCCACAGTGCTTATTTCAAAAAATACCTCCTTTTGAAACAGTCAGTCTGTAAATAAAAGCTTTATACAAAGACTGTTCAAGGTTTGCATTGCTTTATGAGTTCCTGTTGGGTTTTCTTGTGGAATCTCGACTGCAGTGAACAGAACTACCTTGGGAATTATGGGTTAATATGTGTATTTTGCTTCTGACACCTTTATTAAACTCCATAACGGCAGCACATGCTAGTATATAATTTTATCATTTCAACACCTCATCACAGTAATTCTTCTAACTTACTTTGCTAACAGTGTCTTCAGATGTTGACTCAGGCCATTTTTTCTCTTCATTCCAAAATACAGCAAGGAAAGGGAACTAATTCAGAAATAGGGTACCATGCAGTTAGATATTTCCACCACAGGAAACATTCCTGATGAATTCTTTTCTACCTCACTTCTGCAATCAAAACATAACCAACAATGTAGCCTCGTTTCAAAGGACCAAACCTGATTTATAAAGTTTCAAAGACTAAGGGGCTCTTTGTCTCCAAGTTTTGCTTTTTGCATTACACAGAGAACAGAAAGCCCTGATCCTGAAGTGCTTATCTGTACCTACTTAGAGATACACTACTGAATGCAGAATATATTGCAAAAGTTTATCATGTACCAGAAAAAGCCAGCCCTATTTCTCTTACCAAAATACTTTACTACAAAACTATGTTTCACATTAAAAAAATTCATTATCTTTGGGCAATGACATCTTTCATAGCTGAACTGTGTCTGTCCTACAAAATTGAGCTGCTTCAGTGTCAGGATTACACAGAGGCAGAAGTGGATAAACAGCTGGTAAAATAGTCAGCAGAACAGCCATGCCTCTGGTTTGGCTGCAGGAAAAGCCGGAAAATGCCAAGTGAATGTTTCCAGCAGATAAAATTCCATGTGTTACCAGTGTTTCAAAATGCATAGAATTGTTATGCAAACTAATGTGTTTCTGGCAAGTTGAAACAGCTGTGGCTGAAAAAGAATTTTCGTTACATGGACATAACAGAGGGAAAGTTGAAAGTTAAAAACTTACTATTCAGATAGGTAACGTTCAGTACTGGTGCCCTTCAGGAGTGTAAAAGAAAAACATTGACTCTCTGTATGATAATATACAAAAGGTGTGGAGATAAATTACTAAAGCTCACAGTTTTCCAGGGTATTAAAACCTAAAACAGTATCAGAAGTTTAGTCATGAAATTTAAAACAAATTAGTTTTTATAGGGTAAATATACTGAATTTTAAACTCGTGCTTAAAATGTTGTGGCTTTAAAATATGAGGGGAAATATTGATAGAAAATCCTACCTAGGACTTAAACAAAGACATTTTTAGGGGGGAGGCTGGGAAGGGCCCTCATTTGCAGAATGCCAGGGAGACATTTTGGAAGGAGTTCATCCCTGTGCTTCCCTGTCCTGTAGGCAGCTTTGTGCCCTCAGACAAAGCAATGGGAACTGGATTGGTTTTTACATTCATACAAAACCTGACACCACCTAGAACATGTCTGGGTGCTTGGTTATTATAGAATATTAGCTATATAGACACAGCTGTTGGGTAAGTTTGTTCTCACCTTTTAGACATCGAAATGCCTTCGCTTCAGCCTGCTAAAATGATTTAAATCTGGATGGATTTTGAATTAGGATTAAATGTTTACATAAAGAAATATTCTGATTATATCAAGTTAATAGTCTTCTAACAGAATAAAAGAACTAAGGAACCTCCTCAGAATTTTGCCAACTTATAAGAAAAAGAAGAATTTTCGCAGCACATTCTGAAAACTTTCATGCAGAAACAATCCCATGAGTACATTGTGCCTTCCATCTTACATGCCTGTTTATTTGCAGGTGATGACTTCCCACCTGAAATACATTTCAGCCTTTAAAGATGGGGTTTTTTTTGAGAATTTATTTAATTCTTCATAAGCCACTATAACTAATCTAGCTGTGCAATCTGTACCTAAAAAACATGGGTAAAGAGAATTGAGGAGGTGTTCATATTTACTAATCTATAGCCCATCCATAGATAATCCAAATTAAAAAAAATTTTGAGATAAAGGGAAAAAAAAAGGATTGTATATAATGATTCATAATAGTAACGAACAAGCAAAATTACAGACTCCATTAATATGATTCAGATGAGACTGACACAACGTCTTATTTTAAGGAAGAGCAACAGAAGTTAGTTTAGCAGCCTTTCTCAAGCACTACTCAAGTAAAGCAGTTTAGGGGTGAAAGGTTTTTGTTCTAGCCTTGGGCCATGGCCACTGAAAGGTCTTGCAATGAACTGATGGCTCATGGCTTCTGCAAAGGAACCTAAAAACCTCACCCTTGACGCTGATGGGCAGGAAATGCCTGCACACGGCACACCCCGGAGTGAATCCAAACCCAGGCAAGGCTCAGGGGCTGACACCTCTGGGATGTGGGGACATGAGCTCCTGTGAGCTGTCATGGTGCTCCTCTGGGCTGAGGGAAAACTCTGTGCAAGTGGGAGCTGAGGGGGATGGCACTGCCTCTCCAGCCATGGCTGGGGCTTCCACAGGCATTCCAGTGTTGCCTTTTTCCCAACCTGGAAATGACACTCGAGATAGTTTTAGTATAGGAGGTAATATAGAAGTGGATCTTTATTATTTGGGGGCCTCCAGGGACAGTTGTGAAAGAGTGTCCACAAAAGCCCAGCCCTATAGGGGTACATACAGTTTTATAGGTTTTAGAAAATTAGCATAATTGATGAAAAGCACTAATTAGGAGCACAAGTAGTGAAGTAAATCCCCCTTCTGGTTCAACACTCCTCTGGAGCTCCCCCCCTCCAGGTACTAGTTGCACTTTTTTTATGAAAATGTGTCTCGAAGCTAGGTAGCCAGGGAGACCCAAGATAGGATAGGGACCCTGGAATTTGTTTTGTCTTCCTGCCTAGGAAAATGCTGAAGCTAAGCTACAATGAAGCTACAAATCTACAAATATATGTGTAAAGGATACAAGGAATATATAAAACAAAAAACGAAAAAACCAAACGGCTTCAACAGCTTCCATTGGAGACACACAGCATCAGAAGGCTCTGAGAGCAGGTTCCTGCTCTGCACCAGAACAGCAGCAACCTGTGGGAACAAGGTCACTGTGGCAGTAAAATGCCAGATTTAAGCACCCATGTTTATAATTGTTCAGTTAAGAAGTTGTTGTGTTTTAGCTCCTTGATGACTTTCATAAGAATTGGAAGGACTCAGAAAAGATAAAAATGTGCAGACACACATAAGAGACTGGTTGTATTTATCATAGCTGAGAATTTATCATGGTACACTAGGATAATTTCATCTGCAAAGAATATTGACAGAGGCATCCACAGAATTAATATTTCAAATAATTTCCTTCTTCCATCAGCACTTTTCTGCATTTGCCACTCTTCCGCATTTAATAGAGTAGTGTCAGTCTGTAGGAAAAGCTGCAGCTAATTTGTCTGGTGACCCTAATGAATGAAACAAATTATTCTATTTACTTGAGCAGCATTCTGATTCAACAGCAGTTTTCTCAGCACAGCAATTTCACTGCAGTTCCAGTGCAGAGAAATATTTTCAGCCAATGTTTAGTCATTCTCACAAGTGTTATTAAACACTGTTGGTCATACACCAGCCATCCGTATCCTACAGCACTCCAATCCTGTATTGAGAAATGAGTATGTTATGGGGAAAGCCAGGGAAAAAATAACAGACAAATATTACTGAAAATTCCAACACAGTCTATAAACGGAATAAGATTCCATAGGGTTAGCTTGAGTGCTTTTTTGAAATAAATTTTAGAACTATTGCACATGGTTTATGTTTGACATTTGAGTATTTTCTGCAGTGATGTGCAGATAACATTCATTTGTCCATAATCATATCACTACAAAACAAGACAGAGAATTAATGAATACAAGTCTTAATATTTCACTCAGGCTATCCTCACAAAAGCAGAAACAGCATTGCTAGATTGGAAGTGATCTATGGGGCAACACATTTGTGAGAGAGATTTAATTGTATAATACATTAAAGGAGAAATTCAAGGTTAACTGCTTGAAAGTTAGTCATCATTAGAAAGAGTTTGTGGTAAATAGGTATCATGAAACCACTGTTTGTATATTTTTGTTTCTGTGCTGAACTAGATTTCTGATTTGCTGGGTACCTCTCTCTCATAATTCAGTATTTGACTATTCTCTCTGTGGGCTGGCTAAGGCTTAAAAAATTTAGGAATAATCCATGATTTAGATGTGAAACTTCCACTTAAAAAACCCCATGTCTTTCACAAGCTGGCTATTTGCATGAAACTTTTACATACATAACTTTGTTCCAGTTTTAATATACAGGCTTTTTTTCTCCCCAAAGTCTTTTTTAAACAAATAATTGTAGGCTGAAATAAATGTAGCTTAAATGGTGTTTTAATATCACCTGCATTTAGAATGAAATAAAATTATCCCCAAATTAAAGAAAATCATAGTCATGTGTAGGCAGCATATACAGAAAGAGAAAAAACCCCTTTTCCCAAGATATCACTTACTGCTGCTAAGATACAGCTTGGCATCTGAAGCATGCAGTGCTTTTATGAAACCATTTTCTCTCCCACCCTTCAGCCCTGGTTCTCCACGTCCCTTCAGGCTACATAAAAACACCCCCCTAATTCAGAGAGATGACTCTCTAAAAAACATTGTTCCGATTCCTACTCTTAGTTTGTCACTTTAATCACATCTGACACCAAATTCTAGTGCCAACCTAGACGCTGAGCACGTATGAATAGCTGAAAATTGCTTGTGGGATGGGGAAATACAAGCAATAAGTTAGGGGAAAATTCCAATTTCATCTGCTTCTAAATGACAGGTATTTGCAAGGCTGCCCTTGAGGGTATATTCGTCTCCTTTTAGACACACTGACTGGCAGTACAGAACACTGCCAACGTTTAGTACTGCACAAAAGACTATCATTTAAAGCTTTACACACTGCTGAAATTGTAGTTTCTGCCTCATCATTGTTTGACAACTCTGACAGAGGTGTTACAGAGGGCTTTGAAATTAAGCTTTCGATGGCTGGTTCGGTCATGTCATCTGTACAGAGGGATCCCAGAGAGGTGGCAAGCACTCAGCAGTCCCCTAACACATGAACAGGAATCTCAAAGCATTAATAGTTGTTTCATACCATCCTGATGTTAATTATTAAGCAATGGCAAAACAATACTTTTCTGCTAAAATAGCTGTAACATTTACCCTGAAAGCATTTGCGCATGCAGAATGCATTCGGCTACACCAATATGTTCTTCAGGTTGGTATCTGGAGTCTCCATAAAACATCAGTTGGAAGGGGTTGCTAGAGATCACAGTACTGTTGAGACACACTCCAGACACTTGTGTTTCACAACCACTTCGGGGCAGCTGGTCACAAGAGAAGACAAGGGGCTGAATATGCAGCTTCTGCAAATCCTTTAAACTTCTGATGCAGCAGACATGCAACCAAAAACTTCAGAGAGATAACTCCCCTTACACAGCCTTACCCCACTGAACTATGGGGCTAGAGACAGATAATGGCATTTTGGGCTTTGGGCAGTGAAGACCCTGTTTAGGAGTCTCTGTTTAAGGCTGACATTTGGGGTGGGATTTATTTATCCTTTCTTGCCATTGACAAATAAAAACATTTGCATTTCAGAACTCTGAAAGTTCCTCTTGTTCTGATAAGAATATGTTAGTTTTAAGTCCTCCTAATGTAAGGTAATTGGAAATCTATCAACTCACTAACCAATTTCTTCTAACTGCTTGGAATCGATGTAATTTTCGTATTTCTTCAGAGGTTTAAGAGTGCGACTAATTCTGGAGAATAATACAGCAATACTTTTAAAATTCTTCAATCTGAAAGAGTTATGGAAACTCCATTCAATATTATTGTTAGTAATATGATAATTAATTTGAACAGCAGAGAGTAATCCAATTTATGCTCTAAGGGAAAACTATTTGTATGATACAGAAATACAAGTACTTAAAAGAACTAATGCCAGGAGAATTCAAAATTAAACTATCCTAATATATTACTGGCATGTCACATCACTTAATGGGATTGATTATCAGATTTTCCTCTTAGAATGCTAAGTCAAATACTGGTATAGGCATCTTACTAATTTCTTATTTACACGTACTATTTGACATAAGTATTTAATTTCACTTTCTTCATCTAGACATGGACTTGCAAAGCTCCTCTGTCAGGAACCTCAGTTATTGCCATACTCAACAGAGGCAGCTAATATAAGCAGAATTAAATATTTATTTGCATTTGATTGAGTTTATTCTCCATTTCAATTTTCTGGTAGGTTGTAGTACATATGTCAGACTAAGTGAAAAATACAAGACGTGACTGCATGACAGCCACTGGAAAACCCTTAATTGTTTTTTCCCTTTTTTATTAAAGCATGCTTTATGTAGCACACATCACTAAGCTGTTCTTTTACTGGCTTTAGTAAACCTTCAAACACAAACACTTCTAGAAAATAACTTATAAATGGAAAGGTGAACTTGATTACCTTGTATATGAGACTAAAGTATTGCAAATCTTACTTGTGCAACTCTACAGTAGACAAGAAGTCATGCAAGCTCTTCACCTAGAAAGCGCAGGACAAAGTGACAATAATGAAGATTTTGCTGTTCATTTATACAGTCTTAGCTTAAGTCCCTGCATTTAAATAGTTCCAAAGTCCTGTCACAGCACTGTTGTCTGCTGTGCCTTTATCACAAACAGCTGTGACCCACATTAGGGTTCCAAGTGAAGGAAATGCTGGAGAGTTTCTTTTAAAATCAGCTTAGAAGCTAAGGGCTGTTATCAGAAGCAACAGCCAACATCAGAACGGGCCATTAATTATTCATAGAAAAGAAGAATAATCAGGTATTTTTAATCAAATGCCTGCTAACCGTTTTAGAAGACGTTTGTGTGGTAATCATGGCAAAAATCCAGAGTTCTCCTCTTAGTCCAATATCAATTTCTTTACCAGAATATTCAGGACAGAAACAGGTGTGAACTTCCTGCTATACTATATATTTAAAAGTCAGCAACCTTGGTAAAAAGAACCCAATGCATTGAAAAGCATACTTCTGGTCCATGAGCATTAATTTCCTTCTTCTGTTAACTAGCAATTAAATAAAATAACATTAGGGGTTATTCCCCCTAAGGAGAGACCCATTTTCTTGCAATTTCCCACACAGTTAGAGGGGAAAAATATTTTTTCAACCAAATAACCCATTTTTAGTTCAAGGGCTCACATAGCTGACTAACAATATAGTTTTTACTTGCCTATGTGATGTTTTCCATTTTGGACATTTAGAGCTAGTGAATTCTGTAAACACACCTTTCATATTTTTTCTTTTTTATCGTACCCATCATAGCCTGTGTTCATGGTTTTTAATTATTTTGAGATTTTGGGAAAATTCTGCTCTTTGCTTTTCTAATTTATTTCTATTACCTAAAATAGTGCAATTGGGAGAATTTTCATTTGGTACTCAGTTTGCCCTCAGTTTGTCAGGGTTTGGGATACTTTTCTTTTTTTTTGTTTGTTTGTCTCCCTGTATTAGGAATTTTTCCCCATTCTTGTTGCTGGGAAGTGATAATGGGTGGATGATTAGTTGATGGGAAGTGATAATGGGTGGATGATTAAGGAAGACAAAGAGTTGGCTCTGAGATGGGTGCGGCTAGCTAGCCGTTATCTAAGATTCCCTGGTATCTGAAATTTCCCCCCATCGGAGGGGGGCGGAGATACTGGGGGAATGGGACTAGTTAAAAAGGGGCTAAGCACAGCTGGAGAGTACTTTTCTTCCCTTCTGGACACTGAGAGGAGAGGGAGAGAGACTGCTTGGAGCTCCAGGAAGAATCTTCCTCCACCCATGGGCTTCTGTCTTCAGCTGCGTGTTTCTACCAACTCTCCACCGTCCACTCCAGTGTCTCGAGGGAAGGAAACTCGGGATTCCTGAGCCCCCCTTTCCCCTCTCAGAGGAGTCATCGTACCCTCCCTGCGCACCGGGAGCACCAGTGCCCCTGCCCGCTGTGACTGTGACTGCACCAAAGGGGAATTGCCAACAGAGCGGGAAGAGACTGTCCGTGGGTTTGTCTGTTCTTACTTGTTGTGGTTACCATTGTTGTTCTTTTGTCTGTCCCATCATATATATAAATATATTAGTAAAGGACTGTTATTCCTCTTTTCTCATACCATTGCCTGAAAGCCCCCTTGATTTCAAAATTTTGCCAATTCGGAGGGAAGGGGGTTACATTTTCCTATTCTAAAGGGGGCTTCTGCCTTCTTTAGCAAATACCTGTCTTTGAAACCAAGACACCTAGATGGAGTCTGGCATTTTACCTATAGTTGTTTCCTCTTCAGTGTATTCTCCTCTGCAGTGATGGACTGCCCAGGCTGATCCCTTGCTCTTTGAAAGCTGCTGACTGAATACTCCTGGAGGTCCCAGTCACTTAGAAAAGGGCCCAGGCTTCCAACCCTATACAAGTTTCTTAGGTTACCACAACAAGAACATGCCAGCAAAGTATTTCCCCATTTTTCAGATGCAAAGATGGAAGCAAAATTTGAAATACTTGATCTAGTCAAAATGACAGGCTTAAAAAAAAGATTTACATCCAAACTTGCTTTTAAATCTAGTCAGCTTATTGGATTTCATAATGTCAAATGTTGAATTTAGAGGTAACAGATTGGTTCTGACTTTCAAGCAAGATGAGAAATAATGTGCACTGAGTCCAGTGGAGTTTCCCCACTGGGTCATCCAGTTCTTAATAATCCAGCAGCTGAAGATTCTAATGTATATCAGACTATTTTCTCATTATTTCATCTTCTCTCTTTATGATCCCAATCTGATGCCCACTGAATTCAAAAGAACCAGAACAATGATTCACGGGGCACTCAATCAGCTGCAGAAAGGAGATAAGGCTGGCTGCATGGCGCAGGAATTGTCAGAGCCAGGGCAAGAGGCAGCTTCGCCGCAGCCCTGGCCGTGCTGCGGGGCAGGAGGTGTGGGGGCTGTGCCAAGGGTCCTGTGCCTCCAGCCCTTCCCCGGGGTGAGCCAGAGGCCAGGGATGCCCTACCCATCCCTAACTCCCTCCAGCTGGGTTCTCCAGGTCCTGCCTGGCTCCAGACGAGGCAAACATTGCTCTGTGTTCTGTACACAGCCTCACCCTCGCTAGAGTGTTTGGCACAGTTTAATACTCCTCACAGCACTTTTCATATCGGCCCTTCAGTGCCTACTGTAAGGAGCAATCTCACTCCTACTTGTAAGAGTATCACATATCAAAAAGTATCCTTTGTACAGCAGCCTTATACCATAGCTGAGAGAAGACATAGCCATACCACAACATTAATCACCACAAAAGCAATATATTAGATTGAAAGAGCTACTCCATTCACACAGGAATAACATACAGATGCTGTACATATGTATAGCCCATAATTAAATGAGTATTTTACCTAATCTATTTAACCCTCAAAGTGCAGACTTTATACATAAAGCAAAAATCAGAACTCGATATCTTCTCCCCCCGAGTGCTGAGCCAAAGAGCAGTTGTGAAACATATTCATACAGTTGAGAATAGGCAATTCTTCCAGTTCCAAACTGGAAACTCTCTGTTCTTACACTTTGTGCTTGCAGCTGAGATAAATAATCTGCATGGAAACAGAAGCCACTTTTTCCAGTCTTGAAAGATCTACCCATTTCAAAAAGGGAAAGCTGTGGCACAACAGCAAAGAAACCTGAACAATCACCCACTAATGCTGTACCTCAGGATAAATGACCAGATTTTGAAAAGGATTTTCATAGCTAAAGTTAAACTCTCAGGCTTCATTCCAAAAATACAGAAATTTATTGAATAGATTGATAAATAGCATTAGAATCTATACCCTAAAGGCAATGAGCTTTTTGAAATATCAAAAGAAATGTAATTCCATGTGTGTTTGACAGGACTAGCCTTTCAATAGAAATCACTGAAGTTCAGTTTGGAACCATAAACACGGAAACATATACAAGCTAATTGCACAATATTTGTGTTCAAAACTTCTTTTAAAAATGGAGAATCTTGTATATTTTCATTCTTTACAGCATGATTCAAGTTCAATTCTATCATAACACTGTCTTTTATTGGTTTAAAATGTTTCTTGGGGGAGTCTGAGAATTGCTATTAATGAAACATTTAAAGAAACGTAAACCCTTATGAAAGTTTAGTCAAAATCTCAGCTTTGTTTCACAGTTCTTTCACAATTACTTAACTGATCTCAGTAGAGCTCCCTAAATTTACACTGTTTAATTAAGATTAATTCTAGACTCCAGTTGGTGCCAAAGTGACAGTCTAGAGAGAAACAAAAGGTTTCTATTTGTCTAACAGAGAGAGCACAGAAAACTCCTCGCTCTGGTTGGTCTTGGATTTGATCCTTGTTCCTCATTCTCATCAAAGAAAGACTTCCTCTGAAGGCAGGGGATAAAACTCCTTCCTCACTGAGGTCAGCAAAGCCAGAGTTTTTCATGAAGTGCTTTGCTCTCAGCTGATGAAGTCCCCAGGCAGCACAAAGCTAACAAAGGAGCAATCAGTTTCCACTGTATCTTTACTACTTTTGGTTCACAAATAAATGCAAAAACATTTTACAAAAGCAGTAAGTTCCACTGCAAAATTCAGTAGTGAGTTTATTCTGGCATAAGGCAAAAGCAGAATGGATTGTTCAGTGTAAACCGGCCTGTAACACTGACACTGTTTATTCTGGAGCCCTCATACCATCCGTGGCCTTTAACAGGAACTGGTGCTTTTCACTGATCATACAGGACTGGTTTAAATTTTTGCCAATTCCCCTTGATAAAAAGTCACTGTTAACCTAGGGGTTATTACATAGTCTCTCTGGATTTAAATAACAAGATTTCTTGGAATGATCTAACACATTCCAGCTCCTAGCAACCGAATTAACAATTACTTAAGTAACTTAAAGTACTGTCCCATGAGGCCATAAGTGGGACAGGGGAAAGCATTGGTATTCTGCAGCGCCACCGAGGAACTCGTGGTCCTTCCCTCGTGGTGACCCTCCTGCAAAGGCCATACCTGGCACAGCCACTTCCTGCCGTGTTTGCACTGCCGGAAATACCAGGACAGGGTTGCTCTGCTTTGCTCCTCTGCTGCAGCTATGACAAAAGTGCTGCTCCTGGGGATGCAAATGAGGCCACAAGGACAAACAGCATTACTTAACCTGACTGAAAACCCCTCATGCTTCCCTGCATAATGTCCTGCCTGCCTTAGGAGTGAATCAGGCTGTTTAGAAAACACAACATCACTGAGTACAGCTGAAAAAATGTGTTGACTTGGGAAGGAACAGCTGTGGTCTTGACCCAGGTGTTGCTGTTTAGACACACCCAGGTGAAGAGAGCAAGAGAACCAAACACTGGGAAATTTCAAAGTATAGCCTGTGTTATTGATAGTGTAATTAAAAATAGCAGTACAGGAAATTGAGGCACACGCTGCATGAGTCACTTGAATTGCCTGTCACATTAGATACTCCAGAGAAGAAATTTGATAAAGCTCAAGGGCAGAAAAGAGTATATTCCACAAAGACCACCTAAATCTTGTCAACAGAATATCACATTATGTGTCCTGCACACAGGAAACAAAGCGTCAATAATCTCTAATCCTCATAAAGGACTTGGTGTGAAAGCAGTTTTAGGCAGGCTAATTTGACAAAACTAGGCTGCATAGTCAACTTTTTAAAAGCCACACAGGATTTAGAGGTTTTCATTTCTATTTAGATGAATGTACTATACTCATTAAAGGTTTGCTTAACTGGAAAAAAAAATAATCACATCCACCTGCTACAAGATGGAACATAAAGTGGTCAGACAACAGAAGGGCAATAGAAAGACACAACACCAGAAGAAACAGACAAGATCTGGGTGACAAAAACACCAGTTACAACATTTCTTCCCTTAGACCAATGCTAGAGCTATTCTATGCACCCTAAATTAGGCAGTAATATGTTTGACCTTGACAAGAATTAGCTAGAGCATAGAGCAATGTTTCCTGGTATAAAAATTTACAGCAACAGCCTGAGACATGGTACAGGAGAGAGGCCCTGGCAGGCAGTCCCAAGGGTGCAGCACTACTCAGAGCCAGTAGGGAGCTGGTGTGACAGAAACTGGGAAATGTCACAGTAGAAAGTGTAAAAGTTAACAGGTTGGGTTACTCTGGCTGCCAGTACACCAGATCCATGCCTGTTCTCATGAGTTAGTCTTTATAGTGAACTCCAGCCTGGGGCAGCAGGTTTGGTAGATATCAGTGTCCCTGTGAGAGAAGCAGCAAATAGTGCTGCAAACCAAGATGATGAGACTGCAGAGAGATGGAAACCCAACCTCTCAGCCTACCTCTCAGGGCTACCAAAACAGCTTCACAGGCCCATCACTCACAGTTACTCTCCCCCGAAACTCCACAATTAGTAGGGGCCAAGGTAAGACCCGGAGTGGTGAGAACTCCACAACCAGACTATGAATTGAAGATATATTTAGAGCCAAAATGAAATAGGCACAGGCATCTCTTGGAGGAAGCCCTTCTGCATTGAAGATTAAAAAAAGGATGAACAAATAGAACCCTCAGGCTACCTCTGCATTTAATGCTGAGCAAACAGTAGCCTGCATAAATTTGTGATGTATTTGCACTGTCTTCCCCCTTGTTTATTATTCAAGTTGCTTAATGATAGCAGTATACTTCAGTCTTCATCTGCTAGAAAAATGCTGATCATTTTGGTATTTATTTCCTAAATTGAAACCAAAAGTTGTGAAAGATGCAAGATTGATTTCAGTGTGTTTGCCAGCTGCTGAGAAGACAGCAGGCCTTCAGCCAAGCCAGAGGACTAATTCCACTGCTTATTACTGCAGATAAACACCCAGAGCAGAGCCCTCTGCTCCCCCAGCCATAAGTCAATCACAAGAGTCAGACGGCAGTTTGCTCTTTGCTACACTAATAGCCCGGCAATTATAAGCCTACTTCATTTCTTGCTACACATCCCATTTTTTCCATGAATGCACCTTGTACAGAGTGCAGCTCGGCAGCTTTCACATCTCCATTCCTAGGAAGGCAAACAGGGACCCTTGGAGAGTTGTTTCATTTCAAAGTGGTTTTCCAGGACGAAAACCTGCCCATCACTGCCTGTGTGCACACCTTTTTATTCTCATTTTTAATGGGCTGCATCAACCTTGCCTGCTTTTCAGCACTTAGTTAGCTGCTTTACAGACTGTGACACTAATAACAGCCACAGACAGTGAAATGTAGCTAGTGCATGGCCATGAAGAAACTCACAGCTTGATATTTTACTGACATGTGTGTTTTCTGTGCAAACTTTGAAAAGATGCAAAGACTTTAGAACGATGTCTCCCAGATACATTCACCCAAGAGGGCAGAAAATAGCAATTTTGTTACACCAAGGGCTTTCCAGGGTGTCACTGGTATTTATGGGGCAGTTCATGACCCGAACAGATTGTTTCTAAAAAGTCACATCACAACAGCAATGAATTTATGTGTAAAATCTGGCAACCAGGCAAGATTTCCTCAACAATCTCATTGGTGTCTTTAAGCCTCAGCTGCCTGCAAAGTTCAGCTGTATTTTCATGGAATCTGTGAAAAACTTTTGCAGATTCAACAAAACTGGAAAAAATATACTTTAGAGAAGTGGGAGATATACAGTGACCAAAGAGACACAAAAGTCAAATAATTCAGTATAAAAAACACATCACAAGAAATCAGGTGTTGAGATCATAATCTGAAAATATATAAAAAATGCAAATGTATTTCTATATTTTAAGCATATAGATGGTATAAACAGGATCTTCTGAACAATCCTAAGAAGCATCAATAGATATTTTTGAAAGGAAAAACTTAAATTGCTCTACTTACACCTTTTTTTTTTGTTGTTTAATACTCAATCTTTTGTTAATTTGAGTTTTTTACCCAGATTTCTCCCCTTTTTTTTTCTTCAAGACTTTTTCATTTCAGTGAACCAGCTAACCTGATATTTCATGCACTGTGGACTGTCTGGCAAGAAACTGAGCATTTTTGTCTACTTCAGTCACATAATCTAGGTCAGTGGCTCAAGATCCACAGAAACATTACAGGTGCTCTATTATTTCCATCTCACTCCACTACATAAAACTGCAAGCAGGGTACATTCTGATTTCTGAGCTCAGAAATGGCACATACCAATTATCTGTCCAAACACAGAGAGCAAAAACTGGTGTCCCTAAATAAAATCTCAGCCATCCACCACAAGCAGCAGCGTGGGAAAGCAGAAAACAGCTTTGGTGGGTGCCAGAAGTCACTGGAAATGCAGCCTAACAGCCACAATTAACAAATTTATTTGGTTCTGCCACCCTTAATGTCTGTTTCAAAGTGGTTTCTTCTCTCTGTTAATTAGCAGAGGTTTGCACACCTGCAGATACATATCCATCGATGCTCCCCTCAACCTATTTATTTCTGCACTTTGGAAAACAAAACAAGCTGAACTCTAACTCCTGTGGTAGTAAAGAGATGAGAAACTTCTGCTAAAAGGTTAACATTTGGAAGGAAAAAATGTCAAAACAGATTCTGATTTCATTTGAGAGAGACAACTGAACTGTTGAGTTTACAGCTGTAAAACTGATGCCATCTGATTTTGTTCCACACAGAGCGCTCCCAGAAACACTGCGAGAATTCAGCCTGGACAGAATGAATAAAGAGAATGAAGCTCCAGGCCTCAGCCCCTCAGGATGCTGCAACCACCAAGAATTAAGCTCAGTCCTCAGGTTTGACTGCTCTAAGGTTCAGGGTGCTGCTGTAAAGGTCAGGTGGGTTATTACAGGTAACATTTTGGGTAAAATGTGGCTGAACTAAGTGTTGTCCTGAGTTTTGCAGTTCTTCAATGTTTCTCTTTGCTGTAGTACTTTCTCACGCATGCTGTTGTAAACATGGCCATGTTTTTGCTAACTGTCCTTGTTGTTTTCATTCCACTCTCCTAGGCGGAGACATGTGATGGATTTTTCCTTTGACCAGTGTGATTGAGGGGGAGTAATTTCTACCTCCAATCCACGGTGATTTGTAAGAACATATAAATAAAGGTCAGAGGGCTCTGCCCTCTCTCTTAGCTCTCTCCTTGCTCCTCAACCTGGTCGACTACGTGTGTTTTCTTTGCGTCCAAACAGTGCGACAGCTAAGCATGTTTGTTCCCATGTAATACGTCCCAATGCCAACCATCACTGCACTGATGAATCCTGGATGCAAATAGTCTTGAAATGATAGAACACAGAGGAACTCCCTAACACAGAAGCTTCAATAGCTCAGAAACAACAAAAAAGATATCAAGACCGAGCAGTATGAAATGTTATAACTTAGGCTCTTTAGACAGAAATATTGCTTGCCTACAGCAGTAACCCAAGGTATGGTTGTACTTTCCGCTGCAGAAGTCTTTGTATTCTTTTATTGATTTTAAAATTGCCTGCCACATGCCCTAGAAAAAAATAATTTGTAGTGTACAGTGCTATGGATAAACAAGTATGATTAGTCCCATGGATAAATAAATGCATTTGTACCCAGCCTCTCTCCTTCCCTTTGTCTCCTGTTTTTCTGTTTGGTAGTAATGTGATGATGATGATCCACAACACCTGGAAATCTTGTTCTAATACTGCTTTGATCTGTCTCCCTGGCAAAATTCGAAACCAAGTGAAGGAATTTGCTTGTTCATTTTGCTGAGCAACAGG
Organism: Pomatostomus ruficeps; assembly: GCA_013400735.1. Taxonomy (NCBI): domain Eukaryota; kingdom Metazoa; phylum Chordata; class Aves; order Passeriformes; family Timaliidae; genus Pomatostomus; species Pomatostomus ruficeps. The sequence continues at coordinate 132,922 of VYZT01027990.1, read as the reverse complement.
GAAAGGGCAAACCTCCTCCAGAAATTAGACTTTGCAACTCATAATTAAATTGCTGCAAAGAGAATCTTAGTAACAAAGACAGCTTATAACACACTTTAGGTTTGTAGGTACCACAGGAGTCTGACTGGAAAGATGATATTCTTTTCTCTTTACTCCAAAGCAGTAAGTTTTAATTAACAATGATTTCTTGGCTTAGAGCAGCCCATACAAGCTGTGGCAATATATCATTCTCCTGTTTTGTTTTACAAGCATTTACTTACACTTCAAGTAACACCTATTTGAAAATGCATCTTCAAAACTGAATTCTACTTTCCAATGCTGAAAGATATCACAGTTATATTAAACAAAATTAATAAGCAAGCATGCTGTTATTGTGTGAATGTCAGTAGGTCTTAGTTTGAATTCGTACCTCAACTTTAATTATTTATATGTGTGTGGGGGCTGCATACACCCACACCCACACACACACCCACACCCACATGAGATTTTCCTGGTATCCCATTCCCCACCCCAGATAGGGTTCGATTAAAAGCTCATCTCTCAGATCAACCTCAAGCTAGTAAAATATTTAAGCTAACCAGGTCTGCTAGAAATCTCATTAAACCACAGAAATGAAAAGCATGCTCCTGAATTAGTACCCAACTCTCTAGTCTACAAGCACTATCTAACACAAGGCGGATTTTGAAAGGATGCATAGTTATGGTGTGTTTATCAAGACATCTTTGCAGTGGGTTGCTAACTAGGTTTTTGCCATCTTTCATATAAAAATGTTATTTTAATTATGAATTATCTTCTGATGTAACATTTTCCTTTAATTGGCAAATATTTGTAGCAATTAACTCCTCCAGCTTGACTCAGACAGCGTGAGTCACACCGTCCCTTGGGGATTTAACAATTACATAACTCTGCTTATCCATGCCACCACATAGAACACCTGCATGCCAAGTTGCTGGAAGTGTTTCGATCCTTATAAATAATGCAACATCCTAATGCTGCTAATTATGACATGTACATAATTTACTGCTCCCTAGAGGCAACAGAAATTCCTCTCTTCTGCAGAATGCATAATATTAGTTTTTCTAATGACAATTTTGAGGAAAATTGTCTAAGAGCAGAAAGGTGGCTGGAATTCTTCTCTTCCTGCTTATGTGACACTTCCATGAATAGAGTGGGAATTTTCAGTAAGTGGGCAATCTCTGATTTAGAATAATAGTCAAAACTCACATTCCTTTATAAGTAAATATTAGCACTTCCAGTTGCATTGGTCTGCAAAGAATTTTCAAGGGCATGTTTGGCAATATTTGCCTTTGACATCCCAAATCCACCAAGAGAATTTTAGTAGAATAAAGCATGATGGTTACGTTGAGGTTTTTTGGTTTCGAGTGTTGGTTTTATTTTTTTAGTAGTCCAAAAATTGGTGTACATTGACTGAAAGATATGAGGAGATACTTCAAAGATCTAGATGACAAATTAAGTTTAACAGATTCATTACATGACAAAAAAATTTTAATTAACATGATAGGCTCATGTCGATATTATGCAGATTGAGAGGAGTAGGCACAGTAAATTGCAAGGAATTAGCAGTGCAAGATTTTTGTTAACCAGTAACAAACTGGGGCACATTTAATTTTCAATATGCAACCTGGGAAATGTGAAAAAATCTGATTCGTGCTAAATAACTGTGTAACTCATTTCTCATCCACTACAAAAGACCTGATGACCTTACTCACTCTAGGAAATCCTGACTATATAGTGAATATCTGCTCTTTATTAAGAGGATTCCTCTTGTTTCCTTTGTTCACTGGGGAAGTGAGGGGTTTCACAGGTAACCAGTTTGACTGTGAAGCTGAACTGTTATTATCGGGTTACCCTGGAGCTGTAAAATTCCCACTGCATGAGAACATCTCCTGCTCTCACAGGTTCATCACAGCCCATTTGTTGGGCTGTTCTCCCTTCAAGATCAAATCGTGTTTGAGCATAGGGACAGCATTTCCCACCTTTGCTGTTCTGGGGGGGAATTCAGCTTTCAGTAGGAAACAAAATTCCAAGCAGAAGTGCACTGGATGTGAGCTCAGCTGCAGGTGACCAGCCCCAAGCACACATCAAACTGGGATTGTTCTTGTTTAATCTGAGCAAAACGTGGTGTTCAAGTTATTTCAAAAACTTGATCTTTACTCTCTTATTATATCATGATACAATATTTAGTATTGGCAGTTAAATCCTAAAATAAACACTAAATTTTTTTAATTTTTATATTAATGCATACTATATAAATGATAAGATAAAATTTTCTAGAATCCAAGTAGGCACATTTTCAGTAAGCTAATATGACAATCTAGCATTTCCTTTGTAAGATCTACTGCAATAAAAAAGTATGCAAGTATTTCATGCCAGCTTCTCCTAACAGAAAAGTGAACAACCATGACAAAGAACTAAGTGTTTGAAATTACATTAATTTTTAAAAATCAAGCTTTACAAAATAGTCATATTTCTTTTCCCCCAGTACATTGCTAGTACCTCCTCTGAACCCTGACTTTGGATATATGCTTTCTTTTGGAAAATGTCACTGCTATTGAATTTCTGCTGCAGCTAAATGGTAATATTTTCATCAAATTCTTCTAATTTTCTCATTTTTAACAGAAAAATCTGCTTCTGTTCCCTTTCATTTCCTGAGAATGTCATCAAGGTAGTCTTTTAGGAATGGGGTTGGGGAGGTAACAGAGAGGTAAAGAGAGGATGAGACAAAGTCATCAAAGCTTTTTAAACAGTGCTTCAGTCTTTATGAGATATTCTCAAAAATAAATGGCTTTTTAAAAGCTCTAATAACATAAATCTCACAATATTGGCAGTTCCAAACATCCAAATAAAGGTGATATTTCATCTTAGCTAAGCTGCTCTTGTAAATGTAATTACATTTTTCTGAAGGTTGGTGGGTATAGCAACCTATTGCTTCTCATCAATAAAATATTCGAAAATATGTTACTTGCAGGGTGCGTGAAGCCTTCTTCCAAGCTCCAAGCTAAGAATTCTCAGTTTCATTCACATTTTCTTTACCACACCCTCTACATAGTTAAGCTTTCTGTATTTTTCAAACCACAGGGTAGGGGTTTCCTAGACCCAAAGACACTGCATTTCTCCTCTGTGGATCCCCACATTTTGGCCAATTATCTGCTACTGATTTCTACACGACATGCACATTTCAAATACCAAGTAAGCTCTTCAGGCAACAATTAAACTGAAAGAGTATAAAGGGCTTAAAAATATAAAGAAATTCCTTCTGCCTTTTGTTCGAAAGATCTAGGACACTTAGTTTATTACTGACAGTATCATTGCAGTATAATTAGGCACAAAATACACTAAAATTGGGAGGGAACTCACCTATGGTCCAAATAAAATTGTCTCTCAATGTTTAAAATCAAAATTAATGCATTAATAATTTATCGCTCATCGGTATAGAGACCTTGAAAAACCTCAGGATAGAAACATTGAAGACGGTCTTAATTGTAAAATGTGGCAAGAAGAAATTTTCAGAGCAATAAGAAAGGTCAAGACAATTAATTTTACTGGATTTTTCTCACTGCTTAATGTTCGATAGAAATGAAGTGATTCAGCATACCAACACTGCTGTTTATACCAAGAGATCACAAGTTGCTTATGAAAATGCATCTTTAGAGCCCTTCATTCAGGATTATCATCTACCACAAGCCTAACTGGCCATGTGGACAGGTTCTAGCATTGCCTCAGTTAAATTTCCTTTCCTAAAGTGGAATGCAATCAATACCAATGAATTATTTTGTCAGACCAGAGTCAGGAGAGCAAGGGCAGAACTGGCTTGGGCTAAGAAGGCTGCTCCTTCATTCCTGCAATTTGTACAGCACTGCTTCAAGTTCTGTCCCGACAGATCATTTATAAGTATTTCTCTTTGCAATTATATTCCCAACTTGTTCGGTGAAATTGATTTTAAGCTAAATAATTACTTTAGACAAAGTCACAGATTTCTCCCCTACGACTGATACAGAGAGGCAGCTGAACAGGAGGCATTAATAAATTTGTGAACCATTTTGAACAAATTACACATATTGTTACAAGGAAGATTTACAGCAATAGCAGATCTAATTAAGTGCTTCATAAAGCAAAACACGGGGCAGATGTCAAACTCATAAATCAGGCTTTCTGTTGTTATTCTGATGAGTTTTTCCTTCTGTTAAGAAATATTTTCACCCTACATGACAACATTGTGGTATCCAACAGTTTCTATCATTTGAGCAAGATGAAATCTGTAAATCTCCCATTTTGCAATTTTGTGTTGAGTGAGTTCTGGTTCAGTTAAACATAATTCTTAATGCAGAAGTAATGTCAGATACTGGTGATGTTTATGTTTCAGCTGGTCCTACGCCATGCATAAGCATGATAGCTGTCTTTTCTAACAGCAGAATTGCATCTATTGGGTATACTTATGGGTAAAAACTTTTACCTAGAAGTGGGGAGGAAAGTTAGAGACTGCATCAAGGGCTAGAAACATCTTTTTACAATATTTTATGAGTGAGCAGGTCAGCATTTACACATCTTTAGGATTTACCATATCTTCACAGTATATAACTTTATATATTTATACAAATATTTCTACATGCATTCATGTACCATGGAGAGGATCAATAAGGAATCTCAAACTTAGTTTCAAAGTTGAATGTCTCTTTGCCACTTGAGCAGCACTCAGGACACTGATCAGAACCAGTCAAAATAAATGACGGAAAGAATCTGCAGCTTGTGTGAGCCTACAACTCTTACACTGTTTTGTAATCTTTGCACACCACTGAAAGAAGGACATAGGCTAACTGGACTTGGATAATAAAACAAAGAAAATTATGGCAAGGCTAATTAAGGTCTTAAGTGAGAAAAGATTGTTCATTTATATGAAAGCACAACTGTGACTTGACAGCCATCCATAAAGGCCTGCAGCATGTAAATATATACTCGGAGATTATAAAAAGTGCCTTAGGAGGAAATAAATTGGAATAAATTAATGAAGTAAGAAAATAGAAAAAATATGTTACCAGAATAATAAAAAATATGACTACAAATCCTTTAGAATCACATTCTCAGCTAGAAAGACTAAATTTCTCAGTGCTGGAGAGCTGAGCTCACCTGTAAAGATAATACTATTCCTTTTTAGCTCAATGGCAAACCTGAGGCATGTATTTTTCTGAGGTTACTTGTTGGTAAAGTCAGCATCCCACTTGCTTTGCATTAACTTTAAAATGAGTCTCCCACTGACAGCCTGCGACTTTCCATTCAGGAAAACCTTCAAAGAGGGTACCCAAGAAAATTACTCCTGGCTCAGGAACAAGAAAAAAATTAAAAGGATTTCATGATCCAAATTATAATGTAGGAACCAGAGTTTGCATTCAGAGTAAAGATGTCTTGTGAAAGAACAAAGTCAATAGGACCATAAAACCATACCCTGCCCATTTCACCATTGATTTGGTACAGCTGCAGAGAGAAAAGGAAGGTACTGAAAGCATCACAAAAGCAGAAGTCAGCAGATCTTACAAAGACAAATAGAAGTTTTAAGTAGAGCAGTGGTGATCTGTATCATTGATTTTTCTTCCAGCCTCTGCATATTCCAAAGTGCAGTCCAAGTCCTGAAAGGAAAAAGTATGGGAAGGGAAGGACCAGGTGGGTGTTGAACCTCGGCCTTGTAACTGGGAAATGGAGCACAGATACCTTGTTCTAACAAAAGCAGGTAAGGAAAGAAAGGGTTGACATTTTCAGAAGACTGAAATGTTTGCTCGTGTCCCCTGCACTCTGCAGAGTAGTACACAGCCCCAGAGTGCTGCTCTTCAAGACCCAGGCTAGAAATTCTTCAGCAGTGTCAAGGAGGCTGGAGCCACCCTTCTTTGCCACAAGCAGCACTGAGGCTTCCCTGGCCTGTCCAGATGGATTGTCCCTCCTGCTGCTGGTCTCTACCTCAGGCAATAGAGAGGCCCTGACTCTACACAGAGCCTGCACAATACACGCAAATCAGTACTTCATGAATCAAAATTAATTATGTGGTGAAAAGAAACCAAGGCTGTAGCAGCTGAGCTGCCAGTGGGAGCTGTGCTGTCAGGCTCTGTCCCTGTGCCTGTCACGCTTGGCTGTGTGGGCAGAGCAACCCCTCACACCTCGTGTGGCTGCAGCTCTTCTGAAACACCATTAACAGTGCACAGACAGCAGGTGGAAATTCAGCATTACATTTCCATTCCCTCCGCTGGAGCTTTGCTAGGGCTGCATTAAGGAGAAACTAAGTGAGACTTGGATCAGAAAGTGGAATAAGTGAACCAAGGTTTCATAGGCCAGTTTCCTCTGGATCACATCTCACTGTTTTGCTTTCAGCTCATGGTAGAGTATCTGTCTTTTCTGCCCCATTTCATCTTTATTCTAAAGGCATAGAATAGGAAGCAGTTCTACATATTTCTTACCTGGGCAGGCAAACTTTGGGCTTTTTCACCTTCCAGTGTGTACTCAGCCAGGCTGAAGAGGAACAGCTGGCACTGGATGCATCCCAGCTGCGATGGGGCCCAGCAGGGCTGACAGCTCAGAAGGGTTTGAGCTGAGGTTTGTGTTACTCACCAACATTTTGGGGTCCCACTTTTAAAAATTAAAAGGTTATTATCTTGCAGTTATGCTTCCTTCTGCCTCATGTCTTCTACCATCTACATGAACGGAAGATTTTGGAGCTGGGCATAATCTACCAGTGGAGCTCTGCCACTAGAAATCTGAAGGTCATACAGAGATCCACACATGCTCCCTTATATGTGCTTATCAAGTTATTTAATCAAGTAAAGGCCATTTCCCCTCATTTTAAAACAGAGAAATGGACATTTTTATTTGTATTCCAAGTTGGTTCAAGCTAAAAATATTTTTATTAAAAATGATCTATTGAACAAAAATCACAATTCCAGACAGATAAAGGCATAAAACATGAACTTTACTGTAAAGACAACATGGAATTTAAAATTTTTACTCCAGAGAATTCAGTAACATTCAAAAGGATTGAAAAAGATTTAGGGTCATTCATTACTTTGACTTCTAGCCTAAGTAATTCTGACTCCACTGTTAAAGAAATTAAGTCAATCAAAAGTAATTCCTTAATTCCAATGAGTTTTGGATCAAATCTATTATAACAGAAGACACTGAAAAACCTATATGAATGACAGGAATTTTCAGCAAAGGGAGTACTGTGACCTAATATTGAAAGCCACAGTTCAGGACATGATCCCTAAAGAAAAAAACAACTTTACTCATTTAAAAAAAACCCACACAAACTTCTTGACAAACTTGATCAGGATGCAAAATAATTTTTAAAGCTATTAATTACTTTCCAACAATCCTCATGACCTTGCAGGATTCAGTCTCCCACCAGTAAACAACTATAAAAATAACTTATTCCTCTGATACTTCCATACATTCTAGAAATGACTAGAAGGCAGCAAAGAAATCGAGCTCCTTGTGCTGACTTGTCATAAAGCATCCCATGTTATTTCTGTGTGTTGTACAATTATTGTTTCTGTTTTACTCTAAAGAATAAGAAAAATACTGTTAATTTCATGTCAGAAAGCATTAGAGCCATTTGTTCTAAATCTGTAAGATTTTGCTGCCACTGGTAAAGAGTTAATAAGGTTTCAACTCCTCTCCTGATTCTGAAGGTGTCAGACCTGCTGTGCCTTACAAAATCAAGGGAAAGAAAGTCTGGAAGTGACAGTTTGCACTGAAACCAGACGATAACTCTTAGCAGCACATATTCCCTTTTCAAAAAGTGTTTTGCAGGGCTTGTCATAATGATCTTCAGAAGACTTTATTGTTGTTGATGCTCATTTGGAAACCAGGACTGAATTCCAGATAGGAACTTTACCGCAGGGCAGCTCCAGGTTTCCTGGAATCCGATGTTCACCGGGTTTCCAAACACTTTTGGGTTTGTGGAGGAGGCAGCTCGCATTAAGTGAGCTGTGAAGGGGCAAATGTTAATCTCATTTTACCCATCTTTCCACTCAGGAAATTATTTCTTTTCTGGCAATCGGCAGTGCCAAACTGATATGGATGACTAATGATGAAGGTCATTTGCTGAACATTGCTCCTTTCTGAAGGAGATGTTAATTTCTCAGCTGCCATGGACAAAATTGGGAAATTTTGTACAGCAGGCAGAATTTTAAGGAACAATGGATTTTTCTTTTTATAAAGGTGGTCCCTTACTTTTAGTCTGTAATTGTAAATGCATAGTCACAAACACATTTTCACTAACTTCAATACAAGCACAGGTAATGAATTAACACTTAATAGCTTAATTGTCATTGATTTAATTCTTCAGTTATATTGATTTATTTGGTGAAAGCACCTTCTTCACCTCAGTCTATTTTACTTCTTTCTTGATAAGAAAGGAAGTTTCATATAGGTATCAAATGATCATTATTAAAATTATTCCAGGGAAATTTTTACAGCTGTATCCTCACATAAAATTGTGCTTGTATTTCATTGAACTCAAATCATTCTAATCACCTCAGTTAGAAGCTAGTTTGAAAATACAATTTGCCTACAGTCAGAGAATCGAGTATGACAAATGTAAGGTAGAATTAGTAATTCCAAGTGTTATGGTTTATCCCCAGCCAGCAACTAAGCCCCACACAGCTGCTCACTCACTGCCCTGGCAGGGTGGGGGAGAGAATTAGAAGGGTAAAAGCAAGAAAACTCATGGTTTGAGATAAGAACTGTTTAATAACTGAATAAACAATTTAAAAACCCCAAAAAACCCAAAAAACCCAAAAAATGTCAATAAATTGTAAGGACGAGGAAAAAGTATAAAAACAGAAATAAAATCCAAGAAAGGCAAGTGATGAAAATAAAAACTACTCAGTACTGGCTGATTGATGCCCAGCCAGTCCCCGAGCAGCAGCCCACGCTGCCCACTGACCCTCTCCACAGTTATACACCGAGCACGGGGCCATACAGCCTGGGACATCCCCTGGGTCAGTTGGGGTCAGCTGTCCCTGCAGGGTCCCCTCCCAGCTCCTCGGGCACTTCCAGGGGTCCTGCTGACAGCGTGGGGTGAGGAGCAGAAAAGGCCTTGACTGTGAAATCCCAGCTCAGCTGTAACCAAAACGTCGCTGCGTTACCAAAACTGTTTCCAGCACAACTGCAAACCACAGCCCCACACCAGCTACTGTGAATCCATTTCAGCCAAAACCAGCACAGCAAATCAGTTTATTCCTTACTAAGTGGTGCTGCAACTTTTGAAAGGTAGCAGCCTACCTTTACACCCAGTCAGAGACTCAGAGAAAGAAAGGCATTGTATTTAACTATAAGCTTCATTTTTGTTAATGGCATGCTCTTCGCAGATACTTAATAGGAAGCTATTTCTGCAAATTGCAAAGTATAGAGTACACAAAAAAGAGAAGAGACTTCCACTTGTAATCATGCAAGAGTCTTACACACAGTTAAAATGACTTTTTTTAAATGAGAATACTGGGACAGATTTTTTTTAAAGTAGTCTGTTGTAACTGCTGTGTACAGGGTATCATGGACTGTCACCTGCCCAGCTGGAAGGGCAAGACTGACACAGCACTTAGGGACTGACCCAGCTTGGAGGCTGCCCTTGGCTCCCCAGCAGAGTAGCCCACAAAAGCCCTGTAACTGCAGCGTTTCTGGGCACCTGGATGGATCCAGGATCCCAGTGAGTTCTTCCTCCCCAGTTCCACACACATTTTGTTTGCAATGCACAGGCCCAATGCTGGCTCTGCATGGCTGTCAGCACACCGTTTGCACATGGCTGTGACCCCTGTCCCAAACATGCCACAGCTGCTCCTTCTCTGCCTCATCCAATGCAAAATGGAAAAGAAAAATCAGACTAAAACAAAACAGTTATGATGAAAACAATCCAGTTTTCACTTGTTTCAGTATTCAGAAAATAAAGCACAACAGAAAGGACCTGTGGATTAATTTGGTCTCAATTTATAGTTACACACTGTCCTTTCTTCAGAATGGATTGCACCGCTATAAACTAACCCACAAGCACATAAAATGATCACACAGCTGTCTTTGCCATGGTTTATACTTCTGTGGAACCATTGAAGTAGCAAAATATCATCCCACAGGAAAGATATTATCAAAGATTAGAAAAATGCCTCAGAAGAAAGCAGATTTCTACATAAAGGCGGCTGTGATTTATCAGTAACCATTCAGTGAGAAGATTCCTCATATTTTATTACTGTGAAATAGAAAAATGCTGTTTGAGTGTCTGTAACACCTTTAAGTTTCCCAAATACTAAAACAAAACCACCAATGCAAACAAATTTTTCCAACCACTACATGCAAAAAAAAAAAAGATTAATTTATTTAAAACATTTTAGACTGTCCTGATACAATTAATTCTACAAATCATACCTAAGATGGTTCGTAAAATTCAATATTAAATGTAAAATGCATTCAATAATGTATTTACCTTTTTCTATAAATACACTCTTAAATGTCTGTTTGACAATGTAATATCATCAATGTTCATGAAATAAACTTCAGAGTGAAAAAAAATGCATTTTGGATATCTGAAAAACCCAATTGTTTGTGCATGTCCAGTGATTCAGAAAGAAATCCTGTGTGTATAGATAACCATCAGCTGACTCCATAGGGCTGGGATTTTAGGCTGAGAGAATAAAGGAAACGAAGAAAAATGTGGAACCTGGGGTCTCCCAACTTGTTTTGTTATCTATTTCTGGATTCCTCTTTTCTAAATACAGAACATTTACTTGGAACATTCTAGCTTCTACCTGGATTTTAAGCATAGTTTTCTCTTTCATCATTTGCAGGAGTTCACAGATCCTGACAACTTGTCCTGTAATTAACAACTGGATCTGGCTGGCCTGGTGCTTTCTTACTTTGCTGAATTGACAGCTTTTGAATCAGCTCTGCAGGGTAGCTCGAGGCTCTAGGGCAGAGAACAGACAAAGAAAAAGTAACAGAATAAGCAAAAGAGGAAGAAGTAAGGTGGGAGAAATACAGTAGTGGGAGTAAGAGCATGGGAGAAAGAAAAATGAGATGTTCAATCAAATCAGGTGGCTACTCCTTTCACTTTGTTTCACAGGAGAGGACAGAAGGCACTTCACAGCGCTGATGTCCATAAGTGAATTTAAAATGTGTGATAAAACACCCTCCTCCACAGAAGTTATAAATTCTGCTCATCCCTGAAATAGCTACATTGCTATTTATAGAAATGCTCTAAGTAGTAAAGTGCAAGTGTGAAAGAAGCAGCTTGGTGCATATTTTGATGAGGCAGGGACTATGAAAATGGAATGCCACGAACTACAGCAGCTAATTCCAATTTCAATGAGATCCTAGCTCTCATTAGAATACAAACTGACAAAATAAATCGGTGCTGCTGTGACACAATGAGCTTGAGGGTGAGAGTGTTAAAATGGCTGGAGTACCCTAGCAGTAAAATTTACAATTAAATCTAAAGCAAGATTTGGGGAGGTGGAGGGGGAGAGAAAATGCCTTTTTGTTTGGAAAAAGGTAGAAAAACATCTCAGAGGGGAAAAAGTTTCAGTGATAAACCCTCAAACCCAAATGAACAAGAAAGGAGCTGATAACACTCTTCATTCAGTATTTCACTCTGGTGAAATACACACTACACACCACCAAGCTGGTTTCAGTCTCTGCTTTCTACCAGGGAATTTTAATTGGCACCCAAAGCCAGTGTGCTGCCCAGAGCAAGTCACCCCACAATAACTCATTTCATAACTCTTGATAGCATCTGATTAGACAGAAATAGTTGAATATTTTTTGATAAATAATTACTATTCAGACATACAATATCTGAAGAAACTGTTTATGTTTACGGTCACTTTATGGGGTATAAATACTAGTGGAAACTTCACCAAGCAAAGCAGTGGAGGGGGTCACAGGTGGTGTCCCCCAGACACTGAGGTGTGGCACAGGAGCCCCATCTGAGGCAGAGAACAACAAACCATTTTCAGCTCTTGCTGAAGGTCACAGGTCTGTGCTCACAATCAAATATTCTCTTTGCATTCACACTGTCTCTATTTGCAGCATTCTTGTATCATAACTAAGTCTTAAACCAAATCTTTCACATTAAAACCATAACAAAGCATTTTCACTTTTAGAAGTATTTAAATTTTAAAAAGCTCTTGTCTGTTTTATTCAGGTTCTGCCTACTTTTAAGCATTTCAGTATCAGTTCTTACATAAAACAAGACTTAACATCTGAAGCAGACATTTCTTCTGGATTGCTTGCAGAAATTTTGGAACTCATAGCAGACCATAATAGAACATTAAAACATAACATTTATTTAGTGAAAGCGTGACAAAACTGACATGTAACACTTAATTGCAAATTTATTAAAACATTTCCTTCAGTTGTGCTCAATCTGTGCTAATAATTCACTTTAATGGTCCAGTCATCAAGCCCAGTGCCCGCTGAATCATTAAAGTCAGAGGATGGACATACAGGACACGTCAGCAGGGAATTCTTTCAGGGTGCTGTGAAAGGGAGAGTGCACAGAGCTGACTGAAAGGGAAGTGCACAGGGGGCTGTGTTCCATGGCCTGGGTTCGGATCCTGGGGACAGCCTCATCCACATGCCCGGCATGACTGAGTCTCGTTTTAGGTAAACTTGAAAATTTTTAAATGAGTAGAAAGATAGCGAGGAGTACATACAATAAGGGAAACTGCAAACAGGCAAAACCTTGCTACCATTCAGAGCATCTCTGAAACGTTTTCACTTTGTTTGTTAAACATCTGTCTAGTTCTGTTGTTATGATACCGTACCACCAACTTAAATTCATCTCTGTCAGATTTTGAACAGCACCTGGAATGCAATTATGTGCCTCATGATATGTTAGCAGCAAGAGGGGAATTCATTTGACATTTTTAACTTGTCCTTATGGGGTATTAGAAGGGCAGGGTGCTACAAAGAAAAGTGAACAAAAAAAAAAAAAAAAAAAGAGAGTGCCTCAAAATTCAAAATTCTTGTGTTAAAGTTCAAGAAATTAACACAGATCACCTTTAATATATAATCGTAAAGCAAACACATAATCACTTATAATCACGGCCATTGTATTGTGTTGCCCTGACTTTGCAGTGTTCAGTGTTTTCTTGTTAGATTTTCTCTGTCATGGCCATGACTTGTTTTCTCTCTATTATCTATGTTTTCCTAAATTGTATCTGTGTTTACGAATTCCGGTATACCGGATGGAGAAATATGATTGACAAATACTTTGACCAAGTGGATTATAGGAGGTAGTGATTTCTACCTCCAATCCACGGTGATGTGTGAAAACATATAAATAAAGTCGGAGGGCTCTGCCCTCTCTCTTCCTGCTCTCTCTCCTGCTGCGTCTGTGTGTGTTCTTGTGTGGCTCTCCTTCAGGCCCTCGGCCTAGCAGGCCTGCCTGGGGAGTGCCATAGTATTGTATAGCCTGAACTCTAGGAAAAAAATCTGATTAGGAATGAGTATTTTATGTATTTTGTTCTATTTAGGCCAGACAATTTGTTTGTATTAGCAAAGCAATGGAAAGGAAGACAACCTAGTCAGCCTCAAGAAACCAAATGGACTATCACAACTTTTGTGATCTTTGAGAGAAAAATATCAGTGTAGAAACTAAAATCACTGTTTTCAAAAGCCAGCATATCATCAATTACTTTCTGGGCATTGATTTGTTTGGGTTTTTTTTTAAATTGTTGCCCCTCTACCTCTAGGAAGTCTTTCCAATTCCAACAATACAGAAACATACAAATCATCCTGGCTGCTCTAGTCAAAGCCACACAGAGAAGAGATTCAGAAAGTCTTCAGACAAGCAAGGAAAAGGAACAGAACACATTTTTTGATCAAAAGAGAGCCAGTGGAGCAAAGGTGCACACAGTGTCTAGTTAATAATAGGACAACCAGTAACTATAAAAGAATGAATGCTGGCCCCGAAACCTCCAGCTGATGAGAAGGCTGTGTCATGACACAGCTCATGCCATGGAAACCAGGTTAAAAACATGAAAACTTTTGGTGTAAATTCCAATATTATTCCATGACAATACCAACAAAACCTTAACTGTTCCTGTCATGCCTGGTGGTGGTTTGAGCTGTGCAGAAACTTTGAAGAGGTAATGTAAGATCTAACACAAGCTAAGCAAAAAACTTGGGGGACACATTGCAATATGTGCTGAACTTAAGGCAGAATCCAAGAAATTCACCTCCTTAATGAAGGGAGCTGCAAGGTTCACAAGTGGCGCCAGAGCCTCCAGGGCACACACCTAGAGGTCCAATAGTCTTGCAGCTCAGTGTGGAAAAATCTACTTCTCTGTTTCAAAACTCCTCTACAATGCTGATGGCTTCCACTGCCAATATGCCAGAGCCCTTAACCTGCATCAGTAATTCCATATTAAAATAAAGGATAAGAACGCATCTGCTGGAATAACAGAAACAAAGGTTGTCACATCAAAATAATGAGATTTTCCATTTGTATCCCATTTTAGCCCAGTTTTCAAACCATGCCAGGTACCTTCCAGCAGTAGGATTAACCATCTACCTGCATTGGTCTTGGGAAGGAGAGGAAAAAGGACTTTTTCCCTACTAAAGCCCACAGTACCTGAAGGGGAACTCCAGCTGAGGGAGCCTTAGGCAAAGAACAGAGAGGAATAATTCTGCAGAGTGCTGGATTACTTAAACATTTACATCAGCCATGGTAGGCTGACAAACCCACGCTGACAGCTCCATCAGGTGTTTACTGTCTGCTCAACCGAGAGCCCAGCTCCTGCAGGAAACAACCCAAAGATGCTGCAAACGCTGAGAATTCAGACCAATTACATCAATTCCCCTGTGGGGAACACAATGCTTTCAGCCATCACTGCTGAATGCGGTGCTGGGAGCTTTGTAATTCTTCTCTGTCCTTTCTTATCCTTTGCACTAATTAATCTCAGTGGGATTCTGTAAAAGGGTGAGAACCGTAACTGTAAAATCACATTCAACAACCAGACCGGCATGAGTTTCTTCCCTGGCCGCTGCAGTTTCAGAAACCCCAAGTGCCCTAAGAAACCCTCAGCGCAAACCGATGGCATCAGGAGGTCACAGCAGGAAACACCCAGCCTCTTCAGAGCACTGGGGGGCTCCATGTAATGGGGAGGGGTTAAAAGAAATTCTTTGGGGTTTTTTGGTTTGTTTGGTTTCTTTTTTTTTTTGACAGATCTCCTTTCAAGCAGGTGTTCAATATCTCCTTTCAAAGTAGGGCCTGTGGCAGAGTATTACACCTGTACTAAGGCAGGACTGTGGAATAGAAGAGTGATGATAGATGGGCATGTAATTCCCATGGTTTGAGGGTTTTTAGCTGAAATAATTTAAAAAATATTTTCATTTTTTAATAAACATTGCCTCAAATCAGTGTCACTGAAGGCATTAGCTCATTTTAGGGAGAATTCTCATGACCACAGCTACGGAAAGCATTAGTTAGGCAACCACTTTACATTATTTAAATCATAAGACTAACAACATCAATACATAATCAAAAATACATCATTTAAATATTTATACAGGAAAAGAAATATAAAATTAGCTTCTAGGTTATTAGAGCACACTTAATCAAATACATTACCTTTTGATAGAAATATTTATTAAAAAATTAAGAGACCTTTTGCAGCATTCTTATTACTTCAGAACAGATGTTGGCTCGTGCAAGTTGAGCACCACAAAATATGATAAAGTCTCACCTGCAGCAGTAAAAAATGGGGAATAAAAAAACCTAAAAGAACTTGGTGCAAAAAGGTCAGAAACACAGGGGTCAGATACTGGTGAATTATATAAAGATTACCTTTTCCAGTCTCTTCACCTCACAATTTGACATTGGAGAACACTGTACAGTTGAAAATCATACATAAAGGTAAGCACAGAGACAGGGTGTCTCAGGAGTCTGTAAATTTCTAGCAGTGAACAAAAAAGCAGATTATAGCGGGATTCTCCTCAGGCATAATCTCAGTTTTGCCAGCATTTCAAACTACAGTTTGAATTATCACTTTAGAGGTTCACCTTTGGCTATAATAAAGGCTAATGAATGTCTGTCATCCTGATACATGTTTGTCATAACTTCAGTATCTCTGCATAGATGAACATATAAATATTAGCAGAACCTGAACATAAAATCTATTGAAAAACCCTGCAAAGTCAGTTTTAAATAACGAAACAAGAAATCTTCCTATAGGTTTAAATAAGAGGCCAAAATAGGCACTGTTAATGTTTCCAAACATTAACAGTACATGGCATGACCTTGATTTCATTTCAGTCCAAACTCTCTCATTCATTGAGAAAACACTTTAGTCTGTTGGCAACAATTTAAGTACTACTTGCTTGTATATGTAACTTGCAATACATTTGGGTAGAGAAAAAAATGTATTTCAATCAGAGCTTTCGAAATGCTGCAAAATTGAGCATTTGATTTAAAGTGCTTTAAAAGCACTTTAGCAGCCCCAGCTCTGCCTAAGTAGCTTTGCCAGTGCTGAGAAGGAGCATGGATGGCACCCATCCAAAACCTAAGCAACAATTCTGTATTTTCATGTAATGAAAATGGTGACTTTCAGTATATGGTAAATGAAAACATAAATACTGAGCTTCACAGGTAAGTGCCTTCTCTTTCCTTTCGTTATTGTGGAATTTGCAGTGGACCACAAGAGTAAGGTGGTCATTGTTTAGGAGGAATGTCAGGCTTGGTATTGAAACATCAGTCTTCAAATCTTTATATTGAAATTTATACTTGCAACAGAAGCCTAGGAAAAAGACAGCAATGCTCTTCAGCAGTCTTTTTCACTGGTTAAATTGATTTCTGTATGGGTTTTAATAGCAAAGAAACAAATACTAACCACTCACAGCTCTTGATACACACACACATCTATATCCCTATCATTATTATTGTTATTCTGTAAGGTTATAATATTTCTGCAGCATTTTTGTTCATAGAGAGGCTGAGTCTCCCCTGACTCAGGCTTGTAGTTGCATGGCAAAAAATTCTTGTGTAATGGGTCTTTACAGTTAGACGGAGATGCCCTCCTGTGCTTCATATCACAGTTCTCTTACTCTACACAGGGCTCTCAGTGCCTTATCTACTTAAATTACAAGGTCAGAGCCCAGTTTCATTGGGTCTCATGATTATATGAGTGTCATTTAAATTAGCATCTGCTTGCAGCTACCCCAGACTGAAATTACCAAGTGACAATAGTATTTTTGCTTTCTTTGTATAAGAAATAAGAATGGCTGGTGGGGCTGTTTTGCCATTGCAGAGCTTTACTACTTTTTCACGTTTCAAACTTCATCCCCTTAATACTATGGACAAGATAGAGCAACACTGATTTAAATACATAGTTCAGTGTCCAAACAGCCTTATTCCAAGTGATACAGCATGAATAAAACCCCATCAAACAGCATTTGAATAGATAATGCAGCATGGTTCCATGAGGGGATTTCCATGAATTTTTCCCTACCTGACTCTTCCATGTCTTCTGTGAAAGTCATAACCCTAGTTTTGGGCAGTACAATTAAGTGGAAAAGTCAGAATATTGCACAAATCAGCTCTCCTTTCCTCAGCCTGATCCAAGCAATAAAGTCAACTAACTACTCTCTGGGACAGTATTTGAGGAGGAGGACATGGTTAATTAGCTGAATCATTGTGCTACACACAATTAAAACCCACCCACTTCATCATCTGATTTTACCATGCTGCAGGAAAGCCAACTCAGTCAATAGTGATGCACACAAGTTCTAAAGTGTATAATTAATTTTTTGTTCATGGCTATAAATCTTCTGGTTTCGAATAATTGACTCTTGTCAATGGGACAAATGACAGATACACTTGTGACAAAAATTGTAAGTTAAAGATGCAAAATCTCCGCTAGCAACTCAATGAATATTTCAAACTTGTCCAATCTTATGCATTTTCAAAAGCCATCCAATATGATTTTGTAATCAATGGTATTTGTCCAAACTACCCTATAGACAAAGCTATGCTGTAAAGTATTTTTTCCATACTTCATCTTCCCAGGCATCACACATCATTTGTACTGTTCTCCTGAGTCCCCTTTCACTGTCTTCACCAATATAAACCAAATGGAAATAACCCACATCAAAATCTATACTCAGTCCACTGAAGTAATAAATAGTCTTTACATTCTTCTGGCTGTTTTTTCATTATACCTGCTGTTGGGGACAATTTTTGTCGTGCAAATTTATGGGCACATTAGGTATAATAATTCTGTTTTGTGTTTTATCTCTGCAGAAACACTATTAGGAGCTGTTCTAGTCATCTGAGTGCAATAAAACAGTTATGCTTTTAACACATCTTATTTGCCTATGAATAGCTTTTAGCAAGATAACCACAGGCTCCTTTTTATCAGTATATTAACATTTAATACATGTTTGGACTCAGGGCCTGTGTGTTTGTTTTAAAGCGAGATTATAACACTGAGATTTGTGAAGAACTCCTCCTCGGTGACAGTAGGGAGTAGTTAAACATGACTGACATGAGATTGTGTCAGTCACAGCGTCACCCAAGTTTCCCTTCTGTGCAAGACATTCACTGAAAGACTTGAAATAGGTGGTGCTTGCTCACACTTGCTCTGAAAAGAGTAATTCCTAAAGTTGAAAGGGAAATATCTCCATGTGTAAGCACCACTAATGGTATCCTAAATGTGTTCCTTTATTTCAATCAAGATGAAACGGGAGCAATGACCTGCTGTTTACAGCTCAAAGCTGGGTTAACTTTAGACTGGGTTC
This sequence comes from Pomatostomus ruficeps, assembly GCA_013400735.1. Lineage (NCBI taxonomy): Eukaryota > Metazoa > Chordata > Aves > Passeriformes > Timaliidae > Pomatostomus > Pomatostomus ruficeps. The sequence goes on along the minus strand of VYZT01027990.1, from coordinate 114,136 downwards.
TTTGGCCTGGAGCAGGCCAAGCTGGCAGATCTGGGTTAGCAGCCTTCTACAGCCTGCTGAAACAGCAGCAAGGCTGTTCGGCCACTGACACCGCTGCTGGTACACAGCAGATGCTCACAGGGAAGGAGATTTAGTCTCCAGAATAAGCATGCAGCAGGTTAAATACTGTGATAAATATAATGCAGGAGCATCCCACTCTAGAGGAGCACCAGCAGCCAAGGCATTCTCAAGACAGCAAAGCATTTACATGCTGAGAAGTTCTAACAGTGTTTAACATTTCCAAGAAATGCAAGTTGACTTTAAGCACTCCTTTCAGAGGAGGGCACTGTAGCTGGGAAATTGCAGATGGGTAAATCTAAATCGACTTAAATTCAAACATTTTGCAAATATTGACTGCATTTCTTTTTCATGGGCAACCACAGTTGCTACCAATTGATAGTGCAGAGTGTCCATACACATGAAGCTAATTTTTGCTGAAAACAGTCCTTAAGCAAAATACTATATAAAATATAGAGAGGACACAGTCTTAAGCTGCACCAAGGGACATTTAGGTTAGATATTAGGAAAAAGTTGTTTACTGAAAGAGTGACAGAGTACTGGAATCATCTGCCCAAGGAGGTGGTGGAGTCACCGTCCCTGGACGTGTTTAAAAAAGACTGGATGTGGCACTCAGTGCCATGATTTAGTTGAGGAAATGTTAGGGAATAAGTTGGACTTGATGATCTTAAAGATCTTTTCCAACCTAGTTAATTCTGTGATTCTGTGATATGGAATGTACATTAGTAAATAACATAAACTTTGGGAAGATTAACAAAGTGAAGCCTAAGCAGGCTCGTAACATTTTCTGACAGGCTAGCTTTTTTTCTCTACCCGAGATAGTGCTACAATATCAGCTAAAAAGAACATTTCAGCTGGATAAATGAGACTCGAAAATAAATTCAGCCATAACCAAACTCATTTTGTCTAATGTTGCCTTCCAAAGATTTAGCATGCACTGCTTGTTCCAGTCATAAAAATTAGAAAGTTTAACTTCATTTAGGTAAAGTTACAACTCTTTGCAAACAGACAGTAATTATGGACTTCAAACCAAACTGATTTGAATAGAAGGGAACTACTCAACCTTTCTAAGCCTAATTTTGGTAGGCAAGTACAACATATCATTACAAAATATCAGATCAGTAAACTTATGACCACAGAAAAATGGCTGAATACATTAGGGCATTTGAAAGCTATTCCATTCAAATAAAATTTAAAGTGCAAATCTGGATTTGCAGGCATGAGAATTAAAATATGGGTGACATGCTGTGCAACCTATTCATTTCCTCTAGATTTTTTTTTTGGTATGTCCATGCTCATTAAAATGAGTATTTGCTGAAATTGGTGTACTGGAACAATAACTACCAGCAATGGAACAATAACTACCAGCAAGGAAACAAGCACCAAATCCCGTTCTGATTTATCACATCTTTAAAAGCCAAATTTCATATGAAGTTACTGTAGTAATTTTAAAACTGTCAGGGAATGGCAGTGGAAAAATATTTGTTTTTACAATTAATGGATTTAATCCTTACTTTCTTTTATTTTAAAAAGACCTTTAGTACTGCATCAATGACAGCAACATTCAAGAAAAAACCTCATTCCTCAAATGTGCATTTCTAGTCTAATAGCAGAAGCTAACATCCTGATTAATATTACATGAACATTTCCATTATCAACTCAAGCTGACTGAAAAAGGAAATGCCTTCATAGTGCCTATTTTGAAGTTCAGCATGCTCCCCTTGTCTTCCTCCAACCACTCTTTCTGAAATCGTAAGATTTCGGTGTTTATTTCACAGAGCCCACACAGAACAGATCCGTGCTTGCAGACACGAGGAGACGTCCCAGTCCTTTCCTTTGGGGATACCTGCAGGAATCAGGTGCTCGAGGCTCCCAGAGCCCGAGCCCTGCAGCTGCCAGGGCTGCTCTGCATGGAGCTGGACAAAGACTTTTGCTTAGGTCTGACCCCTGTGATCAGTACTTGGTGTCCTGGGGCCTTTCTCTCCCTCCAGTTTTATTAGATCTTAGATAATGGATTCTATTGATGAATGACTCCTCTATTTATCTGAATACTAACCTCTTGGTCACTCTGAGCTCAGTTCAAGTTGTAAAATGTCTCCAAAGACATTCTATATATTGCAGAAAGACATTAAGTTCCTAATAGCAGTAAGGTCTAAATAATATACCGATTTATACAGCTCAAATGGTAACAAAGTTCCACACAGAACTAGAGCTCTTTGCTGCACTTGTGATACAAAAGTGTTTTCTACTGAATAGTCTACAGCAGTTATATGAATTACAACTTATATTAATTCATCTTCTTCACTCATTTTTCATTTACATCAAAGAAGTTCTGTCTTTTTTTATTTTTTTGTACAGTTCCCAGAAATGGGAGAAAATTGGATAATCAGTCTTGAGGTACTTGTGGTAAAATTAATATCTTCCTCGCACATATATTTCTTAATAGCTTTTTTATTCTGCAGTGATATAAAATATTTTACTTTCACTGCACTTCTCAACTTTATTACCAATGCCCTGAAAAGTTATTTTTTCAGTGAAAAGACAACTTTTGTACAAGTAAAAAAAATCTACCCAATATACCTGTGCTGTTCTCTGACACCATCTTTTCTCCTTCAGCCGTGTAAATTGTGAGGGAAACACTTTCATTTAGTTTGCTTTAACCTCATTCTAAAGACTCTAATTTTACCTTTCCTATCTTTGTGAGAAGTCAGATGATATTTGTTCCCAAACCATGAAGTGATATTGTTGTAGGTGGAAAACTTGTCAAAGGAACATTGTTCTCTTAAATTTGTAAGCCCTGAAAGTGAAAATGTTGCAGGCTTCATGTAGCACCGTGCCAGGCATTTTACATGTAGCACACAGCAAGACACCTGACTTATTACCATTTTTCATGTTCTTTGATTTTTTTGAAAATTAGGACCAAAAACATGTCCATCTTTCACTGCCTCTGGTGGCTTTGGATATGCCAAGGAGCTGCAGAGCTTTCTGACAGTGAGTGATGGAAGTGCTGAGCACCTCTGACAGTCAGACCATGCACCTATTACTTTTCTGTTGTTTTTCTTACCACAGAGTGTTTTTATGGCTTTCATCTTTGCTCAGCTCATCTCTTCACAGTTTAATGATGCATTTCCTGTATTTCTCATGAGAGTTAAATTTCCACGTTCAATCTATTCCCATTTTGTCTTCAAACTTCTGTTTGACTAGAGGTTCTTCCTTATGGATTTTCCTACATTCTTACAAAATTCAGCTTCTACAGAAAACATGTTTAATGATTACAGCTATGAGTTGCAACAGTTGAACTAGAGGCAGTTCAACACAACCTGTTCCATCCAACAAAAATTCCAGATTCCAACCAACTGCTAAACCTGCAGACCCCAACCCTCTCCTGGGCAAAGAGAAAATTCACTAAGTAATTCCTCTTTCGCGCTTTCCAGGCAGCTTTAAGAGGACAAATATTTGCTGCAATTAAAGATTTGAGAACTGCAACAATGCTGAAGGGAATGGGAAGAGGCAGACAGCAGAAAGCAGGCACAAGCAGCAACAGGCAAAGGTTCACCCAAACAGGAGTTAACTGCTCTCAGTTTGTGATGAAACCACTCCTGCTGTTGCTGTCAAAGCTGCAGGGTCTGCCTAAAAGCTGAATTCCTGCCCCCAAACTGCTGAAGATATTTCTGCACAGCCCCCTATTCTTCCCTCAGTAGAAATGCAGGAACCAGTATTAGTACCTTTCAACACAATGAGTTAAACAAGCTCTTAAAAAGCTCTGCCTTTGAGTATTCAAAGTTTCCTACAAAAACAAACAAAAAATCAAACACCTTCAGCCATTAGGAACACAGATAGAGAAATCAACCTTCTTTATGTGCCAAGGGCCTCGTTATTAAGAGGTAAAAGGAGGAAACATTACAAAAATGGCATAAACAGTTTTAAAGATTGGGGAATCACACAGATGAAGCCTGAAATGGAGTTAAGATGACACAAAACAAGCCACTTTCAACAGGCCCATTCCAATCACATCATGTCCTGAAAACATCACACCGAATGCGACTGAGACGTGAGAAAATGACAGCAGCATTTTCAGGGTTTAAATCCAATTTTTCCACATGAGGTGAAACTAACCCAGGAATAAAATGAAGTTGTGGCTGAAAGAGGTAATTTGTACAGCAACATTACAGCTGGTACATTTGAACCTTATTTTTTCCGGTCAAAAAACTCAAAATATGCCAAGTTGTTAAGGAACGAGTTAAATCTGATTACACGTCAAGTAACCTTTTTATTAACATTTTGACAATAAATGTTGCAACATGAAGGAATTATGACAGAGCCAGGTACCAACTGTGTCTCTGTACTTGCTCCCAGCCTTTGTTGAACACTTGCCACACGATCTCGCTGCAGCGCTGAAACCACAAGGATTAAAAATGATGCAGCAAGGGTAACTCCAGAGCAAGCTGTCCCTCGGGGTGAGGAGGACAGCCGGGTCACACCAGGCTTTGCAGGGCCATGGAAATGGTTCCAGCACAATGCCAGGGTTACCTGCAGACCCCACACAGGCCATGCTGGCAGCAAGGCACACGACTCTGCTGCTGCAGCTGTGCTTTCTGAAGGTAACTGGGACGGTGTTAGGTTACATTGAAAAAAAAGCCAATAAAATGCTTCTCAGTACAGAGATTACATCAATCAGCAACCCCATTATGGGTATCAACCAGCAAAAAACCTTGAGATCCTACAAACAATTACTGCTGTTAACCCTGGCAGTAGCCAAACAAAGTAGCTCATGGTGACATTATTTGAAACAGTGCTGATGTACTGTATTTTTCAAGGAGTTCCTTAATATGTTACTCAACTTTTTCAAATGAAAAGAATGCTTACTGAGGTCAGCAAGCACAAATTTAAAGTTACCCAGAACACTGTTCTAATGCCATAGAAGACATACAGATGATGTAGGAGGCTTTATTTACCCCTAACTTCAGAAAAAAGCCTATACTTTTAGCACCCTATTTGTACACTTGAAGAAATTACAAATTCCACACTGCTTTGGGATGGAAAAGCTGGGTAACTAACAAGAATCAGTGTCATTTTATATTCTTGACACTTCTTCAGTATTTTAGAGCACATACTGTATTACTTAAGTATATCATTAAAGCTCATGGTATAATCAATATTAGAGTGATAAAGCCAAATCACCCTGTGTTTTTAGAAATAATTTGATAGTGAAAATGAAACTTTCAAAATAAATTGTTCTCTGAGGCTGAACACAAAGCTACATCATAGAAGACAGAACACAAAGAGATTAAACAAACACATCTTGACTATGGAACAAAAGTTATCCAAATTGCTAGACTGGTGCAGAAAAAAAAAGGTACCTAGGAAATGGCCTGGAACCTGAGAAGAAAGGACAAAATTAGAACAGGAAAAGGAAAGCAAAAGTACAGCAAATGTCTCACTGGAAAGTTACAGTGCTTCTTCCCGTATACTATTTTTGGAAGGGGTAAAGATGAGAAGATTAACATCACATCCAAGTGAATAATTATATATCCTACATCCAGACAAAGTGCCTGATCTTAAAAGCACTTGTGCTGATTAACTCCTGTGTATAACTGAACCCAAATGACAGCATTCTCCAGTCAGTGTCAATAAAATCAGGAAGGGAAAACTGCAGGCAACTGAGGCAATTAATCCTGGAACGAAATCTGTTCATAGGCAATCCAAACTGAGCAACTTTTCAGCTCTCTTTTACACTGATTCTCATGTAAGTAAATGGAAAAGTAATAGACATGAATTAAACATTTTCATTTCACAGTGCTAAGCATTCACCCATCACCCATGAAGCTCATTCCTCATCCCTCGGGCATCAACTGCAGCAGTGGCTGCTTAATAAATGAGCACCAATTATTCAGAATTATTAAGAAATGCACTCAGCACGTACTCCCCTCTTTAACGTACATTCAAGAGTGCATAGCACCAGTCTGGCATACAAAATATCCAGGCTTAGGGCAATTACAACACATAAATAAACTTAACGGAGAAACAATAGTGCTGGTAACTATCTCCAGGACTGATTAGATTGTTTGGGTTCTTTTCAAGAAACACAGTCTCAGAGCTCGAAAAAGATCCTCAAAAGTTGTCTGTTACAAAAATCAATAAAATTATTGCTGCTCCAATGAGCAACTTTTCCATAAAACATGCAAATATACACATAGTATCTCTTTTTCAGACAATTGTCATATGGAATTACAAATCCAATACTTGGACTTATTAACTGTTATACCTTTTTGACTATTTCTTTGCATTACTTCAAATGAAAACACTTTCAGTACTAACACCTGACTAGTAAGATTATTTATAGCAAATACCATCTGGTAAGTATCACAATATCCCCAACACCATCTAACCTCCCCAGCACGCTCTGCACAGCAAAGGGATGTTGAGAAGATAATAATATATTGACTCAGGAATGTTTTCTAATGAAGAAAAGCTCTTGGCTTCTACTAGTTTTTAACTGTGTTCAAGCCTCCTCTTCATTGTTTAATTTCTGGGTAATTTCCCACAATGATCTTATAATGTTCTTAATTTAATTTTTTATTATTTTAATTATTAT